>QRDG01000711.1:0-29354 GCA_012064385.1 Puccinellia tenuiflora
TTTTGTGAGACAAATCAAGCGAGCTCTAAGTTAATTTATTTTTAATCTTCCGTTGCAACGCACGGGCATATTTACTAGTAACTAAGTAAAGTAAAATAGAGTGCATAGGAAACCAAGAAAGGATGAAATACTCAATCGGCTTGGTCAAAATCGACGGGCGCGCGCTCGTGATCGATAACAATTGACAGCAGAAATGCAAAGGAACACATCACACGGATGGATTCGGCCGTAGCTGATCCGGTCGCCTCAGCCGTTTCCCTGCCGTCTCATTTCCTTGTCCCGCCACAATCCATCTCTTCCTCCTCCCATCATCTGGACACCAACTTCTTGTCACTTTATATCATATAAAATTAATACGGATAGAATAACATGATCAGCCGCGTGCAGGAAAGCAATGCTGCGGCGGCCAACAACGACAGTTCCAATACTCAATTCGACAACGGCGCACGCGCCATGCGGAACCTGTCAAAACGCGCTTCCAAAAAGGGTCAAGACCGGCAGCTAGCTTCCAATGGATCAAGGCTACAAATAGCCTCCATTGCATCCCTCAGATCATATCCATCTCTCTGCCATACTTCTTCCCTTCCATCTAGCAGCTAGCTTCCTTGCTTGTCGATCGCTCCACCAGTGTAGTAAGTGCACATGGCAGCTTCCTCTTGCTTCTCGTTAGCTGCTCGCTGTAGCCTCTTGCTCACAGCAGCAGCACTGGTCCTACCACTGAGCCACGGAGCTCACGGTCACGGCCATGGCGGCCCCCGTGCCGGGTTGAGCTCGTCCTTCTACGACGACTCGTGCCCAGGTACCCGCGACATTGTCAGACGCGTCATCCAGGACGCCCGCGTCGCCGACGCCCGTATCCCGGCCAGCCTCATCCGCCTTCACTTCCACGACTGTTTTGTCAATGTGAGTTCACAAAACCACGTCCACGATGTCGATTCACAGCACTGTACCGTATATCATCTCATCAGTGTGGTTGGTTAATTTCTTCAGGGCTGCGACGGTTCGCTTCTGCTCGACGACGACCTCCAGGCGGCCATCAGGAGCGAGAAGACCGCCCCCGCCAACGACAGGTCGGCGCGCGGGTTCGACGTGGTCGACGACATCAAGCGCGCGCTGGAGAACGCTTGCCCCAGCATCGTCTCCTGCGCCGACATCCTCGCCCTCGCCGCCGAGATCTCCGTCGAGCTGGCCGGAGGTCCGTCCTGGACCGTGCCGCTGGGCCGCCACGATGGCACGACGACCAACGTCGAGAGTGCCAACGACCTCCCGAGCCCCTTCGACTCCCTGAAGACGCTTCAGGAGAAGTTCAGAAACCTGGGCCTCGACGACACCGACCTCGTCGCGCTGCAGGGCGCGCACACCTTCGGGCGGGCGCAGTGTCAGTTCACGCGGCGGAACTGCACGGCGGGGCAGGGTGAGGGGGCACTGGTGAACCTCGATGGCGCTACGCCCGACGTGTTTGATAACAAGTACTACGGCAATCTCCTGCGGGGCCGCGCCCAGCTTCCGTCGGACCAGGTGATGTTGTCCGATCGTGTCACCGCCCCGATCATTCTCAGGTTCATCGGTAGTCAGAAGGACTTCTTCAGAAACTTCGCGAAATCGATGGTCAAGATGGGGAACATAAGCCCGCTGACCGGAAGGGATGGAGAGATTAGGAAGAACTGTCGAAGGGTGAACAAGAAACCCTACTAAGGAACAAAGATTCCATTCTTGTGTAAATCATTGTTTCGATCCATTCTAACTGTAAAGTGTTCCACGAAGAAGCAAATGTTCTTTCTTCATTCTTACATTTGTCAGTTTCATCGATACCATGTCAATACTTGTTAATCCTTCGTGGACCAAGTAGCCCGGCTCGGTAATCCTTCGTAGCACTATCTTTGCATAGTTCTCTGTAACTTGTCCTCGGATCTTAGGCTACACTGTTATCGGCGTGTGTGAATGGTTGTTTGACGTTGTTCTCTTGGCTTCACGCTCTTGTTGACTTGAATGCGTCTCTCAGAAAGGTGAGATGGCGAAGTCGGGTTCGCTAGAACGTTGAGGAGTGAGGACGATGATGCATGTGTACTGCTCCGGTATCGTGTTCCCGCTTGGTGTAGCATTGTTGTTGTGTGCCGGTTCAACTGGCCGTGTTGTACTGGTTTTCGCCCGGTTTTTTATTAACTGGACATATCTTTTCTTTTTAATTAACTGGACATATCTTTTTTACATCCTGGTTTTTCAATGCCTTGGATGTACGCAGGACCCTGACCCGGTGGGAGAGTTTCCGTTTTGTGTTTTAATTACTTTCTATGCCTTGTTACGACTGTGAGGCGGCGAAATCCTGGTTCCAGAAATAAGATCCTTCCCGCCCTATCTCCACTCAGATGGTGCGCGTAGTATCGACGAAGAGCACGTGGAGTTGTGGGTCAGATGGATCTCCCGGAATCTGTTCGGTTTTTGTGTTTGTTGAAGTCCGGCGTGTACCGGAAGCAATAAGGTGTGTTCTTGCAAATAGTAGACCAGTATAATTATAACAGCCCCAGTTTGGTACCGAGAAATATAAATAATTTTTTCACTTTTTGTTCTCATGTTTGCATCATGGCATGCATTCAAATTTTGCTACTTCTAACAAGCCAATCCTAAACAAATTAAAAGGGGGAAGTAAAACCTTCCCAAATCTCCACATCAAATGCAATTGCTCAATTTAGCAAACAAATAAATTTGAACTTCCAATTTGTCCAGGAAGTTCCAATAATCCCATTTATAATTTATGTCAACAGCCAATTCTTGGCAAGCAAAGAAAATAAAAATTGGAGAATTCAAAATTTGTTCAAAGCAACTCAAGTTCAACTTTCCAAAATTTCAAAATAAAATTATGGGGAGCTTCGTTAATATATTGGGAGTCCCCATGAATATTTTCATTATTTTTGAAGATGGTTGAGTGCTCCACATAAATACATTTTCGAAATTATCAAATTTGACCATATTTAGAGCCTGTGAACAAATGTGGTCCAAACATTTTATTTTGGGGCACAATTTTTCTGGAGCTTCTTCATGCCATGGGGAGGCTTTATGAATTTTGGCAGATTTTATAAAAATGGTTAAAGGCCTTAATTAAATTCCTAAAACCCTGATAGTTTTAAAACATAAAAGAAAGAAATGCCAGGAGGGGGTTTTCTGCAAAACGTCATCTCTTTCTCCCCTGTAGCGACCGAGCCACTGTCGAGCTCGCTCCCGTCGTCGCCACCGCACCCGCCACGGTCGCCATGCCGATGTGCTCCCCGCCTCCGTGGATAAGGGCCTCACGCTGCTCTCTCTCTCTCTCTCTCTCTCCCACTCGTTCGCTCACCTCACCTGCTCCCCCATTCCCCTGTTTCTTCTCCCGAGCTCCACCCTGGCCGCCGCTCGCCGCAGCACATCGCCGTCGCCTAGAGCCGCCCCTGGCGAATCGAAGACCGTAGAAAGCACCGCCTCGTCGTCCACTAACCGCTGGTCCAAGGAATCGACGAGGGACGCCGTAGATCGACCGTGCCGCTCGTCCTTCCGCGCCCCCGTCCGACCGACGGCCGCCGCACGTCGAGCACGCGCTCGCCGCCGTCCGGCCTCCCCGTCTTTCCTCGACCCCTCCATTGCGCTCCTGGTGAGCTTCTAGTCCTCCGGGACATCTTCTTTCTCTCCCTCCCCCTTTGTATCGCCGCCTCGCGTGCTCGTCCTCGCCGTGCCGTGCCGCGGTCACCACCGTCGCCGTCCCGGCCGGGGCACCGGCCTGGGCCGGCCAGGAGGCCGGCAGTCTCAGGCCCATGCCCGGCCTGAGCACCGGTCTGGGCCAGCCGGGAGGCCGGCAGCCTTAGGCACAGGCCCGGCCTTGTTACCGGCCAGGAGGCCGGCCGCCTCAGACACACGCCCGGCCTGGGCCGATCTGGAGGCCGGCCCAACAGTAAAAATAAAATAGAATAAAATTATTTAAATAATTTGATAACTATTTAAATAATGCTCCAAAATTAGCAAATAAAATATCAAATTGTTCAGGAAAACAATACCTACCTGTAGGTAACATTGCCATTCTCTTTTGATTAAAATATTTTGCCTTTATTTAGGAAATCCTAAAATGGCATAAATAATACCTAATTTGGGAAAAATCATAACTTGATAAATAATTGACCAAAAATTGTGACTAAATATCAAAGTGATCAGCATGACAAATGCTATCAAACCATGCTAATATCACATCATGATCACAAATTTTCCTTCGATGTTAATTCTCAAATTGATTAAAGGAATTAAATTCAAATAATTATTTAATTCTCTACTAGCCAAATGCCCGTGCGTTGCAACGGGTTTAATTTTATTGACTACATTTTTGGTTGCAGAGAATTTGAATTCTTCCACACAAGCATTTATGTTACATCCTATACCTAGCCTATTACAAATTATAATCGAAGTTTCATGCTATTAGTATAATGTTTATGATTTCTATGTCTAAAGCAAGCACACTCCGATGGCAACAAGACCTCACACATGCCGCTAAAGGAAGGCGTTGGTTGATTGCTTCATGAACCAAACTATCCTTCTCTTACGATTTAAATCACCAGGCCCGTCTTCGTCTAAATGAGCAGTAGTCTGCTTATAAAAAATAGAAAATTCAGTTCACAAAATCTCAGTAGCAGTACTGCAGTAATACTACATCAGATCTAGACTATGCATGTTTTATACTCCTAAAAATTACTAGTACGTACATTAGCAAAACCAGGAAATCGCAAGTACACAAATCAGGTAGATTAGCAATAGAGCAGTTGTGCACTGTAGCATCTTACTTAGAGCACTGATACACAAATCAATAATGCTAACCTGGATCATATCAGGTCAAAGGGAAGAAAGATCCGGTGCAGCTCACCTTGGCAGGGGATTGAGGCAACCAAATTGCGCTAGTCTTGGGTGAGCACGGCTCTGCTCGCTCCCAGGGAAGACGATGACGAAGACGATGAAGTGCTGGTGGTCGTCGATGACAGCTCCAGCACATCTCGCGCAGCAACACCGATACATGTTGACTTTTGCACACTGCACTCATCCGCCTCCACAACGGGAGCCTCAGGTGGTCATCTCTCCTCCAAGTTTGATGCGGAAACAAAGTTGTTGTGGATCCAATTGGGCAGGGGGCATGAACCCTGCGTCCCCGCGAGACAACGCCGGCGTTGGTCGACACCTGGCCGCCGATTCGACCAGCAAAAATCAGATGGGCTAAAGAAGCCACGGTGGGAGGATGTGATTCCATGACCTCGCCGGCGTGCTGTGGAATTAGTATGATACGGAGTAGTCCACCCTCGTGAGAATCATGGAGGCAGTGTTGACACTTTGAGCCACATAGGTCGGAGTTGAGAGCTCGGGGAATTGGGTCCGGGGAAGAGGATGGATCGAGGTTTTCGAGGGCCGGGAACCTGTTCCTCCCGCCGGAGGAGGGCGGCGGCCCCGGTCCCGGGGATCGAGCGGGTGGTGGCCGGGTTTGGGGAGGAGCTGTATTCGCTCGGCTACAGAGAAAAGTCGTGCAGGCCCAAGGCTTAAGTGGACCGCGGCTTGATATCCAACCTTTTGAGGGGCTAAAGTAAAAACGACCCGACGTACGACGACCTCCTATTCCAATATTATAGTTTAGAAGATTTATTCATCGATAGTTGGAAAATTACAAATAAGGTACCAAAACGATCAGAAGAACAATACCTATCTAATCATGTCATGTTCATGCATATTTAATCCACTTCTTAGTAATGTAATAATTTATAAGCAATAAGGACATTAAGTTAAATATGGGGTTGCTTCCAAATAATTGCCCTAATTATTTGGCACTCCATTTAATATTGTTAGTTAAATTATATGTTGATGTCATTGCATGAACTTGACATGCCATCATGATTGTGCATTGCACCTCGTCTTCGTGTTATTTATTTGTTCTTCTGTTATTTGCTTGGGTATCGATAGATTTAGGAGTCGAGGGTTCCCCTACCTATCTCGACGAGCAGTACTACACGCCCCGTCAACGAGGCAAGAGATAACCTAATCTTCCTGGCATATAGCATCCTATTGTTTATACAAGTATTTTCTCCACCATAATATTGCATTCGATTCCAATGTCCACTTTTGATCAAGATATAGAGTGTCCTATGAATTGCATTGTCCCCTAAACCATTACATGTCTTCCCTCCTATTAACCATAGGTTGATGTGATGGCCTGAGATACTTTATATCTGTTGTTCATATGCTTAGCCATGCCTAGTCATATGCTATATTTGTCCGGTGATTTATTTCCATAATTATGATGTTGATGGAAAGTTTCGGACATGGTGGTTACTTGTGTTAAATAATAAAATGCTAAAAGGTTTGGATGAGTTGCCATCTGGGGATGGTGTTTTGCCTCATTCTTGTCGCCTAGGCTGAGAGTGCTTTTTGCTAGAACCAAGAACCGAGCATGCTTCTAACGGTGGGGAAATATGGAATCCCCTTTAACCGAAATATGGAAATATGGAAATATGGATAGGCTGAGACTATCCAAGGGTCCTCTAGTTTGCTATTTCCTTTTGCGTGTGAGTGTGTGGGTGGAAAAAGAAACGATGAGGATGGTGGTGTTTAGGATGTGGCGATGGGGGCAGGGGCTGAAATAGGCTGGGTAAACTTGTCCTGTCGCCACGATGACCCTTGGATAGTCTCATACATTGTAAAGGTTTAACCGCGCCCGCCCTACCGGCTTTCCAAGGAAGAGAACTAATTGATCAGTTAAGGGGTCGGACGGTACCGATGGGTAAATTAGTACACCCCTGCAGGGTTTAATCTTTTCGAAAAGCCGTGTCCACGGTTATGGACAAATCTTGGGAAAGGCGGATTAGCTCATAGAAAACCTAAATCTTAATTATAAAATTTGGCAACTAGAGGTTGCAAATCAACGTGTGTTAAAAATGTTCATTTCCTCGAGGGTGATTCGAGGGAGTGACTTGGTGGAGATGAGTGGTTTCTGACTACAAGTTGGTTCAAGGTGAACCGAAGATAAAAGTTACTATCTTATCCCCTTTATGAAAAACATTCTGAGTAGTCGATGCCTTGGGTCTTATGTATCTTTATAAATGAAAACTAGCTTTATGCAAAACAAACAATATACAGCTTTAGAGCCTTTGTCATCATTGGGCCTATATCACCATACTAAACTTGCGAGTACGTCGTACTCAGTCTCTTCTTATTGATTATTAATTGTTTCAGAGGAGGACGACACCGAGCAGTCTGGGGTTCCCAGGTGGCAGCTTGGGACGTCTCGGAACAAGCTGGCTGGGTTTATGTTATTGTAGGCCTCTTAGGCCATAATTTGGATCTTGTTGTTAGACAACTATATTTGCTTCCGTATGATGTAATGTTGGGTCTGTGACCTCTGATGTGTTATTTGCTATCTTTCTCATTATATGAGTTGAACTATGATCTCTTTGTGTCGTAGAGTCTGTGATGTGCCAGTTGTTCCGCAGTCTTGATCTCTCTATTATGCATGATAGCTATGTCTGAGCTTATGGCATGATCAAAGTGTTGCGTTGCCGATGATCCATTCCGAGCACGCCTGCCAAAGGTTTTGGCCTGGGATTGGTAACCCCAGTAACCTTCGATTGTGTAGCATGACCGGTTGCACATAGCGTCATTGTATAGTTCTGGGGTCGGGGCGCTAGAAGTTGGTATCAGAGCAGGACTGCCTGTAGGAAACCCTTTCTATTGGTCGATGTCGAGTCTAGTGTGGTGAAAATTATTTATAACCTAAAAATGAGTTGTGAAAACCTTCTTAGGATTCTTTTTACTCCTCTTCCAACTCGCTCTACTCTGATATCTTATCCCTATTTGTTTTAACTATGGTGTCGAAGTTTAGGTTCTCGGGGTTGGGTTCTTACCGTCCAGTGTTGTCTCGAGTCCTTTACTTTTGTTTGCTACCGCCGCGTTGACGTGGTGTCACACGTGGTTGTTTTGTTTCTTTTCATTCCTGTTAGTGCCATCTTAAATCTCTATATCAGGAGGGACCCTAATGATCTATCTTAAATGTTCGGAGATGGTTACTAACCATGTCCTTGTTCCAAATATTCAGAATGGCTCCTACTCGTCGTGGTAACCCCGGCGATCCTGAGCCACCGCCGCCACCCTCAATGGCGGAGGTTCTGATGGCTATCGAGGAGAACCGGCTGCGAAATGAGCGTCTGCTCGAGCAGTTGGTTTAACAAGGGGCCAGGAGGAACAACGACTGCAACACTCTCATGGAGTTCTTGCGCTCCCAACCTCCTACCTTCACTGAAGCTAGAGAGCCATTGGATGCTGATGATTGGCTCCGTGCTCTCGAGTGCAAGTTCACGGTCTTGCATGTGCCGGTGGCCAAACGAGTCAACTTTGCCACCTATCTGCTGAATGGAGCCGCTAGCTCTTGGTGGGAGAGCCAGGTGTCAATGTTTGACGCTGGCCATGTCTTCACGTGGGCGGAGTTCCGCACTGCTTTCCGTGTGGCTTACATTCCCAAGCCCATCATGGACCTCAAGAGGAGGGAGTTCCTGGATCTGACCTAGGGACGCATGGACGTCTAAGATTATGGGCGTGAGTTCAACCACCTCTCCCGTTACTCCTCTCGGGATGTGACCAACGATGAGGACTAGCAATACCTGTTCCGTAAGGGGCTCACACCTCGGCTCCGATACGAGCTGTTTCCCTTCAAGTTCCAGTCCTACCAGGAGCTCTACAACCAAGCTCTCACTATGGAGCAAGGTAGGAAGGAGCTGGAGTCTTCCAAGAGGCCAGCTCCCATGGACAATCAGAGCTCCTCTTCTTCTGAGGGCAAGAAGCGCAGGGTCTTTGTGCCCTTCAGTGCTGTGCCTTGTGCTCCTTTCGCGCCAAGGCCTTCAGGGTACAGGCCACCTCCGCCTTGCCCAGCTACCTCGACTTTGGGTGCGGCTGGAAGTGGCTTCCGCCCTCAGCTGCCTCCACCACCACCGAGGCCCACTTGCTACAGCTGTGGCCAGCCTGGGCACTACTCCAGGGAGTGTCCCCAGAAGGCACCGGCTACTGCAGCACCTGCACCAGCTCCCTCTACACCAGCCGCCAAGGCCATGACTGTCAGCCGTGGCCGCCTGAACCACGTCTCGGCTGAAAGAGTCGAAGAGGACCCTGGTGTTCTCATGGGTACGCTTCGAATCAATGCATATCCAGCTTCAGTCTTGTTTGATTATGGAGCATTGCATTCATTCATATCCATAGCATTTGCACACAACCATCAAATACCATTTGCGAACATGGACTCCCCTCTAGTGGTCTAAATGGATCGCTCCTGAGGTTCAAGTTTCTATAGGGTCAATACCCTTTCCGTTCTCGTTGATAGCACTGAAGTCAGATGGGATAGATGTCATTTTGGGCATGTATTGGCTAGTTAAATATCAGGCCAACCTGGACTGTGCTCCCAAGACTGTCACAGTGAGCCACCCAACCTACGGGCTAGTGCGATACTGGTCCTGTCGTGGGGTTGTCACGGCAAGTTCTTCCTTAGGGAAGATGAGTTCTGGGGCCATTGATGACTGAAGTACGCTGGAACGGTTAATCTCGCCAAGGAACAAGGATTTACCCAGGTTCGGCCCCTCTGATTCGAGGTAAAGACCTACTTCCTGCTTCTCTATTATTGCTCTTGATATGTCTCGATTACAAGGACCCGGCTCCCACAACTTAGGAGCCGGCGACTTCTCTCTGGTGGCTAGGGTTTCTCTACTGGTTGGACTTATCGATCTAAGGTCCAGGACCCCGCTTATAAAGGCTGCCGGGTCCCTGGGCTTACACTTTACACCGAGTCACACTAGAACACGGAGTCCTACTCTACGTCTTGGTCTTCCAAGTTTAGACTCCGGGTTGTACTTGGACTCCTTCCGGACGGGTCCTTTCTTCATCATGGGCCTTGACCGGCTTGTCTCCAGCCCAGCCCATGCGACTTGATACGTGACTCGGCTTTGGCCTTCTTGGTCTTGGCGGGTCTACTTTCCGGGTCCATGGGCCTACCTGTAAAGTATCCCCCCATCAGTAGCCCCCGAATTTATCTTGGGCACAGCTGGGCGGCTTCCTCTGACTTGCTGGTTCGACTCTCTGGGTCGACTCCTTCCACGTGAGCCAATGGCTCCAAAGTCGCCTGCTGCTAGCTCCAAGATGAATTCCTGCATAAAAACATAATACTTACATAAAATGAGTCCGTCCTGCTCTTTCGCACAAGTCCACTAGCTCTTTATAGCACTTGGCCGAGTCTGTGGCTATTCCTGTGCACTACTCTGTCAATTTTCAACTCTTTAAGTCATGGGACTCGGCTTCCTGGAACAAGCCGGCTATTCTTCCCTCTCTGTAACCTTATCTTTTGTCTATCGAATCGTTATCCACGATTTTACCGTGGGCCACCACTGTAGACCTCTAGGGTTTTTACCCTCTTATAAATGTCAAAAGGTGAGAACCGAATCGTCACCAAACCTTTCATTCCCCAAACTTTCCATCTCTCCTGCACTCGTTCCCTTTCCCGCGCAGCACTTCCTCTCGCACCGCACGCACGCCATGGCCCCCAAGCGCCCCACCAAGGGCACCTCCAAGGCCAAGGCCGCTTCTGGCAGCAGGATCGTGGACATTGCCGCCGCGGCCGCCGCCGCCGCCACTCCTTCTTCGAAGAGATCGATCTCCGCCGATTGGTGCGGTTCAACCGTCACGGCGGAGCAGCTGAAATCGCATCGCCTTGCGGGCCTTCTTCCATCAAGCGTCAAGGCACGAGCTCCTGGGGATGAATCGGTGCCTTCTCCGGCGAAGGGCGAGGTCGTCATCTTTGCGGAGCATCTTTTCCGCGGCTTCACGCCTCCCGGTAATTTGTTCTTCCGCCAGCTCCTCGAATTCTACAAGCTGCGCATTCATGACCTCGCCCCAAACTCTGTCCTTACCCTCTCCAACTTTGTTGTTCTCTGTGAGGATTACCTCCAGATCAAACCTGACTTAGATCTATGGCTGGAGTTGTTCTATTGCAACCCCCAACCTGAAACCTCCGGTGGACCTCTCTTACAATGCGGCGCTGTAGCTCTCCAGCGTCGCTTAAACTCTGTCTTCCCCAAACCAGTTTTTCCAAATCGCATCAAGGACTGGCAAAAGTCCTTCTTTTATTGCAAAGACACCTCTCCCGAGGATGAACCTAAACTCCCCCAATTCTCTGAAAACCGACTGGAGGTGACTCCTGCTATGAAGGCCAGGTGCTCAGAGGCCGCCCGGCCCAAAGTCGAATCCTTGATCCTCAGAATCCGGGCTCTCCTCTCTCACAACCTGGAAAACATGGATCTTGTCCGCTGCTGGACCACCTGGAAAATTCAACCGCTGAGTCCTAGGACCCGGCTCATCTGCTCATACACCAGGTGTGTCACTGATGATCTTAGGATGATAGCTAAGTTGTCTGACGGTCCTGAACTTGGTCGATTGATCAAGAAATTGACCGGGAAAATGGTGAAGGACCAGGCCCACTTTGGGCTCCAGCCTTTTTGCTCCACCTGCCCAGCTCCTGCTGTAAGTACTTTAACTGTCTTTCCTTCTTGCTTGCTTGCATTATCTCAATCTGCTAACTCAAATTTTCTGTTCCCCTCTGCAGCTTACCGACTCCTTCTGGAAGTCGACCCTTGAAACTGACAAGGGCAAAGGGAGCACCTCTGCTGCTGCAGAGGTTGTTGAGGAAGAAGAAGCCAGCGAGGAGTCCTCTAAAGAGGCTACTGCTGCTGGTGATGAAAATGAAGATGAGGAGTCCTCACCTGAGGCTCCCACTGTCAATGTTGTTGAGGAGGGGTCCTCCTCTGAAGCACAGCATGCTGACCAGGAGCATACCGAATCAAGCCCTGCAAGGGCCCAAACCATTTCATCTGAGGAGTCCTCAGATGCCAAGAGTCGCTCTCCGACTCCTCCAGTTCCAAAAAATGGGTCCCGGGCTGCTGTGCCCAAGGTTCCTGCCTCACGAGTCCGCAAATCTAGCGGCTCCTCCAGCGAGCCCGAAGAAATTCCTGCACAAGTCCTTGCTGCCAAGAAAAGGAAATTGCGCTCAAGTGGCCCTGCAGAGTCTCCTCCTCCTCTACCTGTATCACATCAGAGGAAGTCGACCTCTCCTCCCGAGAAGGCTGACTCCTATGTGTCTGGAATGTCAATCTTCTCTTCTGACTCTCAAGAAGCTTTAGATCTTGAGACAAATGTTGGGTATGACCTTTCTCCTTGGTTTTTACTGGCATGTCATCTGTACTTATCTTTAATCTATACCTGAATTTCAATCTGTCCTGTCTCAGAGCCCGGCCCTGCGCCAAGGTCTCCAAGCTACCAGGCATGGATGATGTAACTTCCGGCCGAGGAGTTGTACCGCCGTCGACTTCTCAGACGACGAGTACCAAGACAGCTCCTACGACTCCCACATCTATTGGTGCAACAGCTACTGGGACTCCCCCTGTACCCGAGTCCGCTCCAAGGACTCGGTTGGAGACTCCTGTGGTGATCCCATCTTCATCTGGAGGTGGAACCCCAACTACTACTGTTCAAGCGCCTCCGAGTCTGGAAAAGGCGGCTCCCACTTCTCAACTGAATACTGAACCAGCAAAGTCTTCAACTGACTACAGCCGGCTCCGAATATCTGACAACAAATCCTTCAACGAGGCCTACATTGAGGCCGTAGAGCTTAATGATCAAGCCTCCAAACTAAAGGATGAGGAGCAAGTAGCCCTCAGAGCCCTTGAGATGATTCACAACGTAAGCATTCTAACTTGTGCTCTTTATGGTATGAACCGACGGTGAAGATACGAGGCTATGTACGCGCGGGCATCGTCGATGTGGGTTAGTAGACGAACGACACGGGAGACAAGATTTATACAGCTTCGGGACCCGGGAAACATCATCCGGTAATATCCCTACGTGCTGTTTGTGGCTAGGTCTTATTCCTCTCATGGTGGAAGTCGCCGATGAGGCGGCTCCTCTATTGTATAGCTCGTTGTGTTGAGCGTCTAGATCTGTCTAGGCCTATTGGGTCGTGCCCTCTTTGGGGCGCCTTGCCCCTCCTTATAAAGGTGGAGGAGGCCGGCTTACATGTAGAGTCCTCTTAGGACTCAGCTATCTATTACAAGTTTGGAAAGGTGAGTCCTTTTCCTATTCTAACTAGAGTCGGCCTGCTGGGCTTCCTCCTGATGGGCCTCGTTGATCCTCCTTACGGGTACCCGTGTCCCATATCCCCGACAGTAGCCCCCGAGCTTTTGGATGACTCACAGAGTCATGCGGAAGGTCTTGATTTGTTGAAGAAATGGGACACGGAGTTCGTGCCGGGTTCTTTGCCGGCTTGTAGATGTAGCGCTTGCCGAATCGTAGATGTCAACGATGTCGCGGAACCCGGCTTCAGCCTTTGCCGAGTTGTCGATGTAGACTTTGCCGAGTTGTCGATGTAGATGTTGCCGGGTTGTCGTTGTAGATTTTCCTGAGTTGTCGATGTAGGCGTTGCCGAGTCGTCGATGCCGGCTTCGCTTGCCGACTTGTTAATGCCGGCTCGTCCTGCCGACTTGTCATCGCCGACTTCTCCTGTCAACTTGTTAATGCCGACTTCCCCTGTCGACTCGTTGATGCCGACTTCTCCTGTCGACTCGTTGGTGCTGACTTCTCCTGCCGACTTCTCCTGCCGACTCGTTGATGCCGACTTCTCCTGTCGACTCGTTGATGCTGACTTCTCCTGCCGACTTCTCCTGCCGGCTTGTTAATGTCGACTCGGAATTTTTCTCCGAGTCCTTTCGACGAGCTGCTTCTCTTCTCTCGAGCTTGTTTACACTGGTATATGTATAGCCCCCAAGCGCCGAGTTGTTAACTTGTGACAGCTTGGAGCTTGTATTGATGACTCATAACTTCAGATGATGTAGCCCCCGAGTGCCGGGTCGTTTGCCTGCGACGACTCGGGACTCCTTGATGTATAACTCATGACTTTCAGATGATGTAGTCTCCGAATGCCGGGTTGTAAACCTGCAACAATTTGGAGATAAAAACTTTTGGAATTTGATTACTGCTTAACTTGTAGAAAAACCTGATCCGTGAGTAGCCCCCAAGCGCCGGGTTGTTTGCCTGCGACAACTTGGAGCTTACAACTTTGTATTCCCTTTGACTTAAACTGAAAACCTGACAACATGTAGCCCCCAAGTGCTGGGTTGTTTGCCTGCAGCAACTCGGAGCTTAAAACTTTTTGAACTTGATTGATGCTTGAGCTGATTTGGTTCTTATAACCCTTCTTAGTTTTATACTGATGAATAAGTAGGCCCTGCCCGGTCTTTGCTAATTAGCAGCCGGTTTGTTGTACAGGTTGCATCTGACTTACCAGATAAAACTAAGGATAAGTTGGCATCTGAGCCAGGTCAATGAGTCTAAAGCTTGGCTTTTTCCTGAAAGAGAAGCCCCCAAGGACCTAATGATCAAAGTTAATAAAGGCGCACTTACTGGGTGTCTCGGCAAAACTCTTACTGTAGAGAAGCCGGCTTTATCCCTTTGATCATAATAATCAGAGCTCTCTGGGCTCGTTGGTATTGCGGAGCTCTCTGGGCTCGTTGGTGTTGCGGAGCTCTCTGGGCTCGTTGGTATTACGGAGCTCTCTGGGCTCGTTGGTGTTACTGAGCTCTCTGGGCTCATTGGTATTGCAGAGCTCTCTGGGCTCATTGGTATTGCAGAGCTCTCTGGGCTCGTTCTAACTTGGTAGGACTTTCAGCTCTCTGGGCTGCTTCTAACTTTGTGGGACTTTCAGCTCTCTGGGCTGTTTCTTACAATATTGCGAGCATTAGATATCTCAACTTTGATAAATCCGTTGCGAGCAATAGATAGCTCGACTTTGAAAAATATGTTGCGAGCAATAGATAGCTCGACTTTGAAAAATCCGGTGCAAGCAATAGCTCGACTTTTGAAAAATCCGTTGCGAGCAAAGGATAGCCCGACTTTAAATAAATCTGTTGCGAGCAATAGATAACCCGACTTTTAAATAAATCTGGTGCGAGCGATTTGAGAGCCCGACTTTTTAGAAATCCATGGCGGGTTTTTAAAGAACCCGACTTTGAGATTTGGCTATATTAAGCCTCCAAGGATCGATTTGACATGCCACCTAGAATTTTCAGAGATAATAACGATACTCAACTTATATTAGCCCCCTTGCATTATTTAAAACTTACTTTGTAATCTTCTGGATTATCTCTGCAATTTTCTCACAAATTGGATATATAGCTCTCGAAATTAACCCGGAATTAACTTAAAAGGGCTGACTTTATATAATTTAACTGAATAAATAAAATATGAAAAATAAAAAATAAAAGGCGACTTAGCTTATTTTTACTCCGTGTTGATGACACTTATGAGTCGACGGATCCGAGTCCTCTTGACCCAGTCGCCGGTTGAGTCGTCGAAGTCGGTAACAGCCAGAGGCGATGCAGCTTCATATGTAAAATTCATCTTCATGCACGCAGCTAGCTTGTGCTCCTTTCTTTTCTTTCGATCCGTATGTAACTCAAAGTAGTACTAGTAGCCTTTTTGCTTGCTTCCCACTTGTCTCGTATAAGCACCTGGTCTTCTCTTTTCTTTCATTGACGATTCGCCCGAGTAGTACTCTTTCCTTGACCTTATTAGGTGCGATGCCTTGATCCATGCAATAGCAAGCTAGCCATCTGATCGTTCTTTTCTTGATTCCTTAATCAGCTTCAATCCGTGTGCAAATCGAGTACGGATTCTACGTAGGAAGTCTGGATGGATGCAATTTGAGTGGAGCATGCCTTCTTTTTCTAACCTTGCTTCTCACGTGAGTATTGAGAGGACTCGAACTGCTCTTTCTTTTTCTTCTTTCGTCGACTCATACGTGGTACTGGCTGCACCCGGCTTGTTTTTCTTCTCTCCTTCCTTCTTAATTCTTGAACTAGCTCCTCAAACCATGTGCGATCCAAAGTATTAGTTACAGCTGGTCCCACATGATGTATTTCCTTTTCTTCCTTTGATTCGGTTGCTGATGCTGCGGTAGGCCATAACGACTTGGGAATCCGAGTCCTTATGGAATTCAACTTGTATGCTGCAGAAACCGGTTTTGCACGATTGAATTTGTTGAAGATTACGCCGAAACCTCTCCCGATCGATCTGTGGTACGTGCAGGGCAATATTGATGACGATCCTGAGCTCGTATTGATGAAGAACTTGACGCGTCCGACTTGATTGATTGATGTGGTAATGAACTCGTCGTCGTCGTTGAAGAAGATTGGACCCATCAAATTGTGAATCCACGCGCACTTAGCCCCACGGTGGGCGCCAAATGTCGTGGTATGAACCGACGGTGAAGATACGAGACTATGTACGCGCGGGCATCGTCGATGTGGGTTAGTAGACGAACGACACGGGAGACAAGATTTATACAGCTTCGGGACCCGGGAAACATCATCCGGTAATATCCCTACGTGCTGTTTGTGGCTAGGTCTTATTCCTCTCATGGTGGAAGTCGCCGATGAGGCGGCTCCTCTATTGTATAGCTCGTTGTGTTGAGCGTCTAGATCTGTCTAGGCCTATTGGGTCGTGCCCTCTTTGGGGCGCCTTGCCCCTCCTTATAAAGGTGGAGGAGGCCGGCTTACATGTAGAGTCCTCTTAGGACTCAGCTATCTATTACAAGTTTGGAAAGGTGAGTCCTTTTCCTATTCTAACTAGAGTCGGCCTGCTGGGCTTCCTCCTGATGGGCCTCGTTGATCCTCCTTACGGGTACCCGTGTCCCATAAGGGCATTGTTGTGTAACAAAATGCTCCAAAGGGCGTGATGAAGGACGTTTTCAGCTCATCCTCTATCTTGAGTCTGATCTGATGGTACCCTGAATATGCATCCAAGAAACAAAGCAACTCTGACCCCGCTGTGGAGTCGATGATCTGGTCTATGCGAGGTAGTGCAAACGGGTCCTTAGGGCAATGCTTGTTCAGGCCCGTGAAGTCAATGCACATCCTTAACTCTCCTGTCTTCTTTGGCACCAACACTGGATTGGCCACCCATTCTGGGTGAAAGACCTCCTTGATGAACTCGGCTGCGAGGAGCCGAGCCACCTCTTCTCCTATGGCTTTCCTCCTGTCATCATGAAACTTGCGCAGACCCTGCTTGACTGGTCTTGCGTTAGGGTTAACATGTAAGCTGTGCTCGGCGAGTTCTCTTGGGACTCCTGGCATGTCAGATGGCTTCCATGCAAAAACGTCCCGGTTCTCACGGATGAACTCGACGAGCGCGCTTTCCTATTTATCAGAGAGATGTGCCCCAATGGTGAATTGCTTGGAAGAGTCACCAGGGGTGAAGTCGACTTGCTTTGTATCCTGAGCTGACTTGAATTTCATCTTCTCCTCTGTGGCCGGCTTCTTAAGGACCGAGTTGTCCTCCGGATCCACGTTTGCCTTGTAAAACTTCAGCTCCTCTTGAGCACAAGCTGTCTCAGCCATGGCTGCATCACCAATCTCGCACTCCAATGCCATCTGTCTGCTGCCATTAACTGTGATTATTCCTGCTGGACCTGGCATCTTGAGCTTCAAGTACACATAACATGGCCTAGCCATAAACTTAAAATATGCAGGTCGACCAAAAAGAGCATGATATGGGCTCTTAAGGTCCACTACCTCAAAGGGCATAATCTCTGAACGAAAATTCTCCACTGTGCCAAAAGCAACCTCAAGATAAATCTTACCGATGGGTTTAGCCGACTTCCCTGGTACTATCCCATGGAACACTGTCTCTGTTGGAATTAGCTGTCTATCTTGCAGCTGCATCCTCTTGAATGTGTCGTAATATAAGATGTTGATACTGCTTCCACCATCCATAAGCACCTTGTTCAATGTATAGCCCCCAACTTGAGGTGCCACTACCAAGGCTAGCTGCCCTGGCTCGTCGACTCTTGGAGGATGATCTGCCCGACTCCATGTGATGGTTTGCTCTGACCACCTGAGCCACTGTGGAAGGGCCGGCTCTACTGCATTAACTGCTCTGACTTTCAACTTCTTGGAACGCTTGGACGTACTAGTTGTGAAGACATGGTAGCTGCCATGACTCGGGTTGTGCTGCCGAGTTGTGACATAATACTGCCCATTGCCCTCATTGAGCTGCTTCGGGTTCTGCTGGAACCCGCCCTGCTGATGACCTCCTCCTTGAGGTTGATTTGGGTTGTTGCCGGCTCCTCCACCGTTATTGCCGGGTCCTCCGGCTCCATTGTTTCCTCTATATCCACCATTGTTGTTACCTCCTCCTGGCCCTTGGAACCTGGCGCGCTGCAAATCCACGCACTGTCCCAAGGTATGACCGCATCTACCGTTCTTGGCATGCTTAGGGCATGGAATTCTCAATACCTCCTCTGTGCTTGGAGTGCGGCCTTGGTATCCACCAGAATTGTTGTCCTTGCGTCTGACTCCAGTGTTTGTGTTGGCCACTAGGTCAGAGTTGTCTCCATATGGCCTCTTGCCACTACCTTGATTCTGGTTCTGATTCTGGTTCTGGTTCTGACCATTGCCACCTTGTCCTTTAGTTCCTTCCTCCTGATCCTTTGTTTTGTCTGTGGCAGCGTGCTTATTAGCACCTGCCATGATCTCACCAATCGTAAGGGGAATACCTTGATTCAGGCTCTCCTTCATACGACCTAGCTTCCAACTCAAGGGATTGTAACTGCAATTTCTCTCCATCGCCATTAAGACTGAAACTGGTGGGAGTCCTTGTGAGGAGTTAATGATCTCTGAGACTCGCTTCATCCAGTGCCTTGCTGACTCGCCCTTCCTCTGGACACATCGCTCCAGGTCCTCAATGGTGCTGAGTTTCTTGCAAGTGCCTTGGAAATTCTGAATAAAAGCCGCCTTCAATTGCTCCCAAGAGTTGATTGACCTAGGAGGCAAGTTGCGCATCCACACCTTGGCTGCTCCCTCCATCATAAGATACATGAACTTGGCACACAGATTACCTGTGGCATTGCGAATACTCATTGCCATCTCGTATGTACCCAACCAAGAGGTCGGGTCCATGTTGGGCTCATAGTTTGGAACCTTGCGCGGCTCCTTGAAACTGCTAGGGAAGGACTCGGACCTGATGGCATCTGACAAACACTCTGGTCCTGTTAATGCTGGGGACGCACCAGGAGAAGTCACCTCCTCGTGGACCCGGCTCGGCTGAGGCGGGTTGGCTGCAAGTACTATCGCTCTGTCCCTCTCTGCCTCCCGAGCTCTTGCTGCTTCTCTCTCTCGTCGTTGCCTTGCTTCATCAACCACTAGCTGAGCTTGTGAAGCCGTTGGTATGTTTGCACGATTCCTCGCTAGTTCACGACGCCTTGCACTCGTAGAGTTTGCCGGGTTGGACTCGCCGTGCCGACTCCTCGTACCTGAGTTGAAAGGTGTTGAGTGTAGCCTACTTGCATCTGGAAAAGTTGGATACAAAGCCTGCTGAGTCAAGGCTGTTTTCAGTAACTCGATAGCCTCCCGAGTCTCCTGTCCTGCTGGTCCCTCTGGTACCACAATATTCTCCAATCTCAGAGTCGCCGCATGCACGTTGTCCATAGGATTGGAATAATGTCCCTCTGGAGTATGAAATCTGTTGGGCTGTGCCCCTAAGCCACCAGATGCTCCTCCTCCGACTCCTCCTTCAGGCGGTGGTCCGTTAGCACGGCTGCCTCCCGATCCTTCTGGGGGTGGTGGTGGTGGTGGTGGTGGTGGTGCTCCTCCGGCTCCTCCTGCGGCGCCTCCTGCTGCCGCTGAGCCTCCTAGTCCGGCTCCTCTGCCTGGACCATTGGGTGTGGTGAATAAATTGGTTGGATTGATGTGGACTCCATCGTGTAAGCGACTCCTGGCTCGGCGATGCTGAATTGAAGTAAGCTCCTCGCGGCGCCTCCGCACGACCTGAGCTTCATCTTGGACTCGGGCCTGCTCTGCAGCTAACCTCCGGTTTGCCTCTGTGATATCAGCTAGCTGCTTCTCCAACGCAGCACGAGCGTTGGTTAACTCGGCCGCCCTCTCTGCGGCATTACTTGCATTAATCTCCTTTGTCAACAAAGTTGTATCAAACTGATTCCCAGTGTTCCCAGACATGTAGACTCCCACAACACGAGCGCGTACTGGCGACTCCTCGTAATCCTCTTCCTCTATCCCGTACCCAAGTCGATCTTCAAACAAGGGTAGGATGGACTCTGAATCTGCATCATAATCTGAATCTGTCTCTTGCATCACATCTGGTTCCTCAGCTAGGGGTCCCTCAGACTCGGCGATGATGCCGACCTCTGAAGTTCCGACCGACTCCTCGCCGTCGGACTCGACGATGACAGTTAGCTCTGGCACCGACTCCGCCGAGTTCTCGCGAAGACCCGACGCGCACACCATCCCGACGAACACGTTGATTCCTCCAAAGACAAGCTGATAGCCCTCGTCGACTTCATTCATCTCCGGGGTCCAGCCTGAGTCATCGATCTCTGTCTCTCCATGCTCATCAGTGTAGACCCGCCCGATGGCGAGTTTCTCCATGGCTCGACGAGCAGCTCCAACGATCTCGACTCCTTTCGTCACCGTAGGCCCCACGGTGGGCGCCAACTGTCGTGGGGTTGTCACGGCAAGTTCTTCCTTAGGGAAGATGAGTTCTGGGGCCATTGATGACTGAAGTACGCTGGAACGGCTAATCTCGCCAAGGAACAAGGATTTACCCAGGTTCGGCCCCTCTGATTCGAGGTAAAGACCTACTTCCTGCTTCTCTATTATTGCTCTTGATATGTCTCGATTACAAGGACCCGGCTCCCACAACTTAGGAGCCGGCGACTTCTCTCTGGTGGCTAGGGTTTCTCTACTGGTTGGACTTATCGATCTAAGGTCCAGGACCCCGCTTATAAAGGCTGCCGGGTCCCTGGGCTTACACTTTACACCGAGTCACACTAGAACACGGAGTCCTACTCTACGTCTTGGTCTTCCAAGTTTAGACTCCGGGTTGTACTTGGACTCCTTCCGGACGGGTCCTTTCTTCATCATGGGCCTTGACCGGCTTGTCTCCAGCCCAGCCCATGCGACTTGATACGTGACTCGGCTTTGGCCTTCTTGGTCTTGGCGGGTCTACTTTCCGGGTCCATGGGCCTACCTGTAAAGTATCCCCCCATCAGGTCCCCTACCTCTGCAACTCCCTCCGCAACCGCTCCTCTCTCTCTCCGGAGATCAGCTTATGCTTTATGGAAGGCACCACCCCGCCTGAAATGCATGAGGTTGCTGTGGTGTGTGATTTCCCCGATGTCTTTCCTGAGGAATTGCCTGGCATGCCACCTGATCGAAGTGTGGAGTTTGTCATTGAATTGGTTCCGGGAACTGCTCCAATTTCCAAATGGTCCTACCACATGCCAGCGGAAGAGCTGACTGAGCTGAAGAAACAAATTGATGAATTGGTGGAGAAGGAATTCATCCGGCCTAGTAGCTCACCTTGGGGCTGCTCGGTCATCTTTGTCAAGAAGAGGGATTCAAATGTTCCTCGTCTGGTTGTTGATTACCGCCCTCTGAATGCGGCAACCATCAATAACAAGTATCCTATTCCCCGAATAACTGACCTATTCGATCAGCTAGCTGGTGCAACGGTATTCTCCAAGATGGATCTGAGGTCAGGCTACCATCAGATCAAAATCAGAAAGGAGGATATTCCGAAGACGGCTTTCATTACTCGTTATGACTTATATGAGTATACCGTCATGTCCTTTGGCCTCACCAATGCTCTGGCTACATTCATGAGGCTATGAACTCCATCTTTAACGAGTACCTCGACAAGTTTGTCATAATATACATTGATGACATCCTTGTCTACTCCAAAACCGAAGAAGAACATGCTGAGCATCTTCGGCTGGTTCTGACCAAGCTTCGTGATCATCGCCTCTATGCCAAGTTCTCCAAGTGTGATTTTTGGTTAAAGGAGCTCATCTTCCTCGGTCATGTGGTGTCAGCTGCTGGAGTAGCTGTGATACCCAACAAGATTCAGGCAATCCTAGATAGGCCTACTCCCAAGTCCGTCAAAGATATTCGTAGCTTTCTTGGGTTGGCAGGTTATTACCGCCGATTCATCGAGGGCTTTTCCAAGATAGCCAAGGCATTGACTGATCTTCTCAAGAAAAATAAACAGTTTGTGTGGACCGACAAAGCTGAAGAGAGCTTCCAAACTCTCAAGGTCAAGCTCACCACCACTCCTGTGCTTGTCCTTCCTGACACAGACAAGGACTTCGTTGTCTATTGTGATGCCTCTTTGCAAGGCTTGGGCTGTGTGCTAATGCAAGAAGGCCATGTGCTAGCCTATGCTTCTCGACAACTCAAACCGCATGAGCACAACTATCCCACCCATGATCTAGAGCATGCTGCCGTGGTCCATGCTCTGAAGCAATGGAGTGTTGGGAATATGCCCTAGAGGCAATAATAAAATGGTTTATTAAGCATATTCATGTTTATGATAATAGTTTATTATCCATGCTATAATTGTATTAATTGGAAACATAATACATGTGTGGAATATAAACACCAGGAGTCCCTAGTGAGCCTCTACAGGACTAGTTCGTTGATCAAGAGATAGTTAGAGTTTCCTAACTATGGAATTGTTATAGTCACTTGATAACGGAGTCATATCATTAGGAGTAATGGTGTGATGGACATGACCCAAACAATAAAGTTGCAATTAATCGTGTCACAAAAGTTTTGTTGTCAACACTTTTAATATGCCAAATATAGTTTCCTTAGACCATGAGATTATATCACTCCCGGTCACCGGAGGAATGTTTTGTGGACATCAAACGTCACTTCGTAACTGGGTGATTATAAAGGTGGCTTTCAGGTATCTCCGATGGTTGGTTGTCGGGTGATATGAATCGAGAGTGGGATTTGTCCCTCCATGTGACGGAGAAGATACCTCCAGGCCTTCTCGGTGATATAGCATCAAAAGTCTGCAGACATGTGATTAGGTTGTAATCACGAGGATCCTATATTATGGACGAGTAAAGAGAACTTGCCGGTAACGAGATTAAACTAGACATGGTGATGTCAACGATTATATCTCGGGCAAGTAAAATATCGTGAGACAAAGGGAATCGTATATGAGATTAATTGAATCTCCGACATCGTGGTTCAATCAAGAAAAGGTTTTCGTTGAGTGTATAGGAATTAATATGGGCATCCCGGTCCCGCTATTAATTATTGATATGATCATGTCTATACATTCTCGAACCCGTAGGGTCACACACTTAACGCTCCGATGAAATTAGGTTTTGCGATGAATTAAATGATGAAATGATCGAATGGTGATTCGGAGTCTCGGATGGGATCCCAGACGTCACGAGGAGTTCCGGAGAATAAGATTCATATATGGAAAGTGGTTTCCGGAGTTTTCAGAAAAGTTCCGGAATTATTTATAGGTTACCGGAAGGTTCCGGAATGTTCTAGAAGGTTCTAAAATTGGGACCACATATTGTATGGGGGCCCACATGGACCAAACGGGTGCAGCCACCACATGGTGTGCCGCACCACCTAGGGCCCACATGGGCAATGCGGCTAGGAAAGAGGGGGGAATCCCACTCCTAGTTGGACTAGGAGTTGGGCCTCCACCCCTTTAGGGAAGGGGCCCAAGGAGGAGTCCTAGATGGACTCCAACTTGGGGGGCAAGCAAGGGGCCGGCCGGCCCCTGCCCTAACCCTAGCCCAGCCACCTATAAAAGGGGTGAGGGGAGGGGTGCAGCAAACCAAAGGGAGCCACCCCAGCCGCACCACGTCCTCCACCCTAAACCCTAGCCGCGCCACCCCTCCCCGAAGGGCTGCTGCCGCCTCTCCACCATCAAGAGCTGCCGCACCACCCCTCCCCGAAGGGCTGCTGCGCCACCTCCTCCTCTCCCTCTCCTCTCGCTTGGTTTGGCGAAGCCTCGCGCGTGGAGATCATCATCGTCACCGGCACTACCGTCGTGCTGCTGAGATCATCAAGGCCACGTACTCTCGCTTGCGGGATCAAGGAGTTGACGTCTTCATCGAGCCGTACGTGTGGACGCCGCGGAGGTGCTGCCCGTTGCCGCACTTCACCGGATTGGATCTCAAGGATAATACATCTCCTCGCGACTAGACGAGTCTAGTTGCGGGGATCGACTAGCCAACCCCTGCACCGACAAAACGCGTTTGTTGATCTTCAAGCGTAAGAGATTGGATCTCACCGTCGCTATCTTCATCTAGTAGATCTAGATCCTTGGGGTTTATTCCGTTTGCTGCGTAGGAAATTTTTTTGTTTTCCATGCTGCGACCCCTTCAGTGGTATCAGAGCCTAGATCTATTCATAGATGTTGGTGCGATTAGAACACAAGGTATTGTGGGTGTTGATATTTTATGTTGCTACCTTCTAGCGTGCACTTTGCATCTTTGCGGTATTGTGAGATTGAAGCGGCCCGGACCAACCTTACTCGTCCACGCACGAGAGACCGGTTCCACGACTGACATGCAACTTGTTTTGTATAAGTGGCTGGCGGGTGTCTGTTTCTCTTGCTTTAGTGAGGATGCAATTTTCAATGGAAGGCCTTTCAAAAGGATGAGTAAATAAGCAACTATTATATCACCGTTGTGGTTTTGCGTAGATTAGAACGGTTCTATCTCGTTGACCCAAGCCACGTAAAATTTGCATAAACAAAGTAGAGGACGTCTAACTTGTTTTTGCAGAGGGGGTCATGTGATGTGATTTGTGATAATGTATGCAATGATCATGTTTGTAATATGTCGCGACTTGCATGCCGACGAGTACGGCAACCGGCAGGAGCCATATGGTTGTCTATTATTTTATGTGACCTGCGAGTCATTGAATCACCATGTAATTGCTTTACTTTATTGCTAAGAGTAGCATTAGTTGTAGTTGCAATAGTTGGTGGACAACCATGGTGATGGCACCACGATGATGGAGATCATGCCGGAGATGGAGATCTTGCCGGTGCTTTGGAGATGGAGATCAAAAGCATAAGAAGAAAGGCCATATCATATCACAATTTTTGAATTGCATGTGATGTTAATCCTTTTATGCACCTTATTGTTATGCTTAGATTTGATCACGACGGTAGCATGATAAGGTGATCTCTCATGTTAATATCAAGATAATTAAGTGTTCTTCCCTAGTATGCACCGTTGCGAAAGTTTGTCGTTTCGAAGCATCACGTGATGATCGGGTGTGATAGATTCAACGTTCACATACAACGCACTACCAGGAAAAGCATTATAGGGAGGTTGCCTGTCTGTGGCGCACCCTTAATCCATGCGCCACAAAAAATAATTCTGTGGCGCATGGCTGTTGATGCGCCACAGAAATTTGAACATTCTGTGGCGCATCATTAGCACATGCGCCACAGAATATCAACTTTCTGTGGCGCACGGCACGCCATGCGCCACAGAAAGGGAGAATTCTGTGGCGCACCAGTCTTCATGCGCCACAGAATATGCGTGGGCCCCACCTTCAATCAGCGGGCCGTGGTCCATCTCGGCCTTTTCTGTGGCGCAACCGTGGCTGGTGCGCCACAGAAATTCAACTTTCTGTGGCGCATGGATAAGGATGCGCCACAGAAAGTTGAATTTCTGTGGCGCACCAGCCACGGTGCGCCACAGAATAGCTACTTTCTGTGGCGCATCAGGGCCCGTGCGCCACAGAATGTGGACGCCCAGATCTACAAAAAGGTGGTAGACCACCTTTCCCCATGTGACCCCCTTCTTCTTCCTAGCTCCCATCTTACTAACCCGAGATCCTTCTCTCTCCATGCCATTTTGACCATCCTATTCTCCATTATTTGTTATTAAACCTACCACAATTTGATATATAATTGGTGAGGGCTTGGGGAGAGTCTCCATATATATTCTCCTCCTCTCTTTTTGTCCACTATTTCTCTCCATCACACACACCTCTCTCTCATCGATCACGGTCACGTCTCGGCAACGGATCTAGATCTACAAGGTGGGTATTGGTGTATGGATGTTTGTTGAAGGCATGAGAAACTTGTCGGCGGGCGATTTACACGTATATGCATGAAACTTGTGTGTGTGGTTTGATTGAATCTTTGCATGTTGTAGCTTGCGCCGGCGTGGTGCATGGATGTTTGCCGAAATGTTGATTCATTTCCATTTCGGTGAATTTTTGCACCACCCATATGTCCTACTTTTAGGGGAAGTCATGCCGAATTTTTCCGTCGAACATTTCCGACTTCCCGCATGAGAAAGCTTGTATGTGTGTGAGCATGTTGCGATTACTTAATTCTAATTAATAACACATACTCTGTATGTATACCGCGTAGGCGACCATGGTCATCAAGATGAGCTCGGGTCGAATCGACAACTACAAGGAAGAAGCGAAGGCGGAAATGAGACGGTGCAACGGGTGCAGACTATCCTGGTTGCGCATATGTATCTGGCCAGGTAGGCCACGGATTCTGCGCATGTGTCAGGTGCATGGATAGGACCCCGCATCTCCAGCTACCAAGGAATCCCGGGTCTTCAAAAACTGTGTACCCAGGGGCTCGAAGGTGGCTTCGCATGGATCACCCGTGGAGAAAATGCGGTGACCTGTTCAATGGTAAGGAGGAGCTCGTGGAGCCCCGAGCCCAAGGAGCGGCACAGAAATCGACGAGCTGTTGAGAAATTGGGAGGAGTGCCCCGCGCCGGGAAAGAAACGACCGAATGGTAGATCCGCTGCTGGGTGTATGGAAAGCGAGGTCTGTTTTCCACGACTTGCCGTATTGGAAGGGTCCTCAAGGACGCCACATAGCCTCGATATGATGCACATTACGAAGAATGTCACCGAGAGTCTGCTTGGCACTCTTTCCAACATGCCGGAAAAGACAAGGATGGGACGAAAGCAAGATACGATCTGAAATGCCTTGGTGTTAGGAAAGATCTTCAGGCCCCCGATAGTGATGACGACGATGGTGATGATGATCAGACTGAAGGGACTCAAGGTCACC
This sequence comes from Puccinellia tenuiflora, assembly GCA_012064385.1. Classification (NCBI taxonomy): domain Eukaryota; kingdom Viridiplantae; phylum Streptophyta; class Magnoliopsida; order Poales; family Poaceae; genus Puccinellia; species Puccinellia tenuiflora. The sequence continues at coordinate 26,965 of QRDG01000711.1, forward strand.
GCAAAAGGCTAAAGAGGAACACGGTGGTGCTTCCCGCTACATGCTTCACTATGAGTCTGGAGAAGCTCGAGCAGTTTTACAGGTGTCTTGTAGGAGTCAAATTTCCTCATGGTTACACGGGGAAGATAAGCAGATATATGGACGCAACGAAGAAGAGGTTTACCGGGATGAAGTCTCACGATTGTCACGTGCTGATGACGCAGATACTTCCCGTTGCGATTCGAGGGATAATGGACGAGCATGTCCGTGATACGCTGCTTGCTCTTTGCAACTTTTTCGACGTCATCAACAGGAAGACGATTGGCGTGAGGCAGCTCGACCGGCTACATGAAGAGATCGTGCTGATACTATGCGAGCTCGAGATTTACTTTCTGCCCTCATTCTTCGATATCTGCGTGCATCTCCTTCTGCATGTCGTTGATGACATCAGGCAGCTCGGGCCAACGTTCATGCACTATATGATGCATTCGAAAGGATGAACGGTGTCATGAAAGGATACGTCCGCAACAGGTCCCATCCAGACGCAAGCATAGCAAGGGCTTTCTAACCTACGAGTGCATCTCCTTCTGCCAGAATTATCTAAGCACCGAGAACCAGGATGTTGGTCTGCCCACGAGGAAACACTTCGGCAGGCTCAATGGGATATGGTCACCGAGAGGGCAGCAGCACAACCTTTGTCAGCATGCAGGGTCAAAAGGACGACTTTGACAGGGCTCACCGGGTCGCGCGCTACAACACTTACAGTTGATCGAAACTTGGGTGGAACAGCACAAATTGCTTACTCGAGCAACATTACATCAAATTGGGCCGACCGAGGAAGAAGGGAGAGTAACCAGAGCGCACAACTCTACCTTCACGCGTTGGTTCAAGCAAAAGCAACTGGAGCTAGCAAAGAAGAAAGCACCATCTACGGAAGATGAAAGACTCATTTCTCCTTATCACTGGGTCCATCGCACAACGTAAAGACCTATCAGGCGTACGACATCAACGGCTACAGATTCTACACCGAGGAGGAGGAAAAGGACAACAAGTCAGAATATCAAAACTCAGGAGTAACTAGCTATCCTACGGTGATGAGGAGGCTACTGTCAAGGAAAGATACTTCGGAGGATTGAGGACATATGGGAGCTCAATACTGTGGAGAGTTGGTGCCAATGTTCCGTGTAAGATGGGCCAAGGACGTCGTCAAAGAAGGCCGGTATTTCACCACATGGTAATACCCGATGCCAAATCGAAGAACGCCTCCGCGAAAATGAGCCATGGGTACTCGCTAGCCAAGTCGAGCAATGCTTTTTCATTACCGACCCGTCAAGCCTAGCCGTGTTGTCGTGAGGAGGGGCAAGAGGAGCATCATCGGATGGAAGGAGGCGCCACCGAGCAAGACTTGGCAACGAGCCAAAGATCAAGGAGGAATTCGACAAGTTCTTCGACATGCCTACTAGTAGTACACAAAGAAGGAAGACCTACCTACCAAGGTTGTCCGTTCACGAAGAAATCTCAAGGTCACCGGCCTAAAGTTTTCACGCGAAGAAGGGAAAGAAGAGAAAGTAGCTCAAATCCAAATCATAAGAGACATTGTATTTTGTAACCAACGTAACACAATATTTCAAAGGAAAAAAAGAAAAAGAGACAATGAATATGTGGAGACAATATGCAAGAATAAGAGAGACATTGTGTGTATTTGTAACCAATGAATATGTGTGTGTATTGTTAACAAATTTAACCAAAAATATTTCAAAGAAATAATTGAAAAAAAAAAAAGTGAGAAAGCCAGGATTTGAACCTGGCTGTCAAGGTTTAGACTAATGGAACCACACCACTAGGCTACTTTGTTGATTCTGTCAAGATACAGCACACAGTTTTTTTAACTGTTTAGGCGTTTTAATTCTGTGGCGCACCGCTGATGGGGTGCGCCACAGAATCTTACATTTCTGTGGCGCACCTCCCAGGACATGCGCCACAGAAATGTAAGATTCTGTGGCGCACCCCGCCCGCGGTGCGCCACAGAAATCTGGAGCCCACTTANTCGGGCCTCACCTTACATGTGGGGCCGCCCCCTGTTAGGCCAGATAATTCTGTGGCGCACCTCCTAAAGGATGCGCCACAGAATCCCTATTTCTGTGGCGCACACCTGCTCACATGCGCCACCGAATTTTTCGCGGCCACTTACATGCGCGACCGACCCTGCACCTCTCGCCGGCAATCACCCTTCCACCCCTCGCCGTCGACGCCGCCACAGCTCCCCGACACCGGCCGCCCCTGCGCCCTTCGACGCCCTGCTCCCCTGCACCCTCGGACCGGCGGAGCGCGGAGGACCTCGACGCCGCGCGCGCCCAACCGGCCTGCCACAGCACCTCGACGCCGCGCGGGGCACCTCGACGTTGTCGGGG
>QRDG01000711.1:29599-111351 GCA_012064385.1 Puccinellia tenuiflora
GAGAGGAGGGAGGGTACTAGTGTACAGCTCATTACTTCGCAAATTTTTATTTAAGTGTTGCATAGAAAGATAGAAGTGGTACCACTATGAGACCTGCTGTGGTGAAAGGAAGAAACCAACTCCATCATCTAGTTTCTTGGCACAATATTGTCAAGTTCTTCCTGTCCCAATCAGTCACACCAAGGTGAAAAAATATGTCTTCTTCAGCACACAGGACACATTGTGATATCCTATAATCTGAACTGATTTTTGTGCTGCCACCGAGATGTAAGCATGAGCATCCTAACTAAAAGAAAATTTGTGCAGCAACTGCATAGCAAATAAAGGATATCATTCATCAGGGCTGCAATTGGTTTTTACACAAACAAATCATTGCATTTATACTCTTCATAAGAAAAGAATGGGGATCAACATATATAAAATATTCAGAGGTGAACTTGGTATTTCTAAGTTCCATGCTAGTGAAACGAACCTGAAATCAAGAAAACAAACAAAAAAAGAGTAGCAATCATAAGAATGAATAGACCTTGTAGAATGTTGCTATGGTTACCTCACACCAACATTTGCCTACAGCACCCAAGCAACAACCTGTAGTGTCCTTTGCAGCCCATCCATGTGAATGCATCTAGATGCAGACACAGCACAGTTTTCCCATTTACAAGAAAATTCCAGTTCTGCCTTAAATATTGTTTACATATTGGATATCTTGTTACCTGGTTTTGCATTTTTAATTAACTAATGCATTATTTTGCCATATGCAGGAAATTTGGAAGAAGCTCCGCGTTCTTTCAGGTGAGATGTGGATGTGGCGACTTCATGCTTTCGAAATGCTCCAAAGTTGGTACTTTGGAGCATGTGTTCTGTGCTACCATGACCATCGTGTCGTGGTTGTTTGTGCTCCGACCATCGTGTCGTGGAGATTGTCGTGGTTGTTTGTGCTCAGACCATCGTGTCGTGGAGATGCCGGCCGGAGATGTGGATATTTTTGTGAAATGCTTGCAGGTACCCCGAGAGGCCCTTGAGATTGCCGGAACGTCGATTAACTTCCGTTCCGGCAAATTCGGGTACTCCATATGTCCCTTTTTTAGCAAAGGTCATGCCGAAATTTTTCGTGAATTTTGGCATGACTTTGCTAAAAAAGGGACATATGGGGTATTGCGACTAATGCATGGGCCGGGGTATCTTAGTACTTAATTAAGTGATTTTTTTTCTTATATTTGTGTTGTACTAACTTTATGACTCTTTTTAATTAAGTGCAAGCATGTCGGGGTCCGCGGGCCCTTCTAAGAACATGAGCGTCGAAGAAATAGCTAGAGATGCCAACAAGTCGTTCTGGGAAGCGTCCCAGGAGTTGGAGGAGGCTGCCGCCGCCGGAGCTGCTAGTGGCGACCGTGCCGACGATGAGCAAGACGCCCCGGAGGGCGACGACGCCGAAACCACTGATGGAGCTGCTAGTGGCGGCCATGAGGATGACACCACCACCACCGATGGCGGCGACCACACGGATGGTGGTAACGACCCGACCGCTCCGAAGCAGAAGAAGGAAAGGAGGGATAGGACACCTCAAGTGCTCGCCAACGTCACAGACCATTTCACCGAGGTCACGCCAAGTGGCCTACCAGTGGCGCCTGAGGCCACTGCCAAAGGGTACATCATGCAACTAGGGTGCATCCTCCGGGAAAGCGTGTCCATCAACACGAAGGACATCAGAACCACGGCCAATAAGGCTTTGTGCGACGTCCTCCTCCAGAAGCTTCACCAACGGTACACGTTCCCGGAGCCGTTCAACAAAAAGGTGGACAGATTAGCCATCTCAAAGATGAGCACCGCCTTGAGCAGCTGGAAATTCCGGGTGAAGCGAAAGATTGAGAAGGGTCTCAGCTGGGAGGAGATAAAAGCCAAAGAGCCGATGCTCGACCAAGAAGAGTTCGAGGAATTCAAGTTGTCCTTAAGAACTGAGGAGGCTAAAAAATGGACCAAGTGGGGGAAGGACATGCGGGAGCAAAACATAGGTAACCACCGTTGTGGAAGCGGCGGTTACCGAGGAAAAAAGCCCATTTGGGACAAGGAGGATGCCGAGTATGCACGTCTCGGAAAAGAGAACCCGTGGGAAAAAATCACGGACGAGCAGACGAGGTTCTTTGTCCGGTCCCGCTACTATCTGGACAAGACCACGGGGGAATTCGTTACCGACGATGAGGCGGTGAAGGATTTTGAGAAGTATCTGGTAAGGAATTTAATTACCGCGGATATCTCAAAGTCCATTGCGTTGATCTAGTTAGATAACGAAGCGAAATATCTAAATTAATGCCTAATTTGTCTGCAGGAGGCAGAGTTGAAGACTGACGCTGAGGTCGGTGGCCCGTCGTCCCAGGGGTCGACGGAGCCGTGGGACACGACTTTCAACAGGGCGACGAACGCCTACAAGGGTAGGGACAAGTCGATGCCGCCGACGTCAGCTGGCCGTGTGTCCGGCTTCGGTATGAGCATGAAGTTCATCGACTACTACCACTCGGACGCCGAGACAAAAAAGCAGAGGAGGAGGCTGAGTAAGGATAAAGCCGAGGTTGTGGAGCTAAGGAACAAGGTGGAGACACTGGAGAATCAAAAAGTGGACTCCACCACGGTTGAGCGGTTAGTGGACGAGAGGCTGAAAAGTTTCTTACCCGCTGGGTTGGTGGAGGGGTTAGCTGCTTGGAATGCGGCTGGTCGACAGGGGCCGATACACGTGCCCAGCGTCAGCGGCAGCAACTCCATCATGAACCAAAACGTGTCGCCGGACCTGACGACCCCACAGCCCAACGCAATGACGCCCCCTACCCCGAAAGATACCGAGCCGCAGCCGGCGGCGGCTGTGCTTCATAATGCAACCGAGTGGCCGGAGAATGATAGGCCGGCCGCCGGCACCGGCGCCCTTGTCTCGACAGTTGCCGAGCTCGACGCCATCACCCAGGTAACTAATTAGTTAGTCGGCGGAATCTTTTATAACTATGCCTATGATGATTGCCATCTCATGATGCCCAACATGTTTTGACTCAGGACATGCCTTGCATACTACTGCATAGGTTGGTGCCCGACGGCGAGTTGAAGGACTGTGCTCAGGGCACTGTCGTACAACCAATGAACCGCGATATGCACCACAATAAAATGGACGAGGACGTGATGAGGGTCAGGTTGGTTACGATAGTGCCTGAGTTTCGCGATGTCGAGCCCCCCATTCAACCTTCGGGAGCCGACGAGGATCACATGGTCCTTAAAGATTGCATCAAGTGGCCGTTGAAATGGCCAAAGACCCAGATTCGTCTTGGGACTAGTCTTCTAGGGTTAAGGCGCACCACCGGCACCACCTCGAGGCCCCCGACATTCGGCCCTCGAGGCCCCCGATCGTTCGGCCCTCCTCGAAGCCTGCAGCCATCACCGCCACCCAGAAGGAACCGACGGTCGTCGCCACCTGCAGTCGCCACCAAAAACTGTTGGGAGCGCCTGTACCGCAACCATCCAAAGGCGCTGCCAATGCACCTCAACTTGATGCCAACGACGATGATGGTGATGATGTCGACGTCGCGGGCTACCTCAACACTGGCGCCATCGGGGACATATTCATGCCTCCTATGGATGAAGAAACCTTCCGCGCTCAAGGCGATCAACCTGCTCGTCCCAGTACATGCACGCAGCGCCTGGACTTTCAGGGTTTATCTCAAGACACGCCTCCGGAGGCCGGCGATCAACCTCCACGCAAATTACCGTCTACCATTTTCAGCCCTGGTACACTACGTAAGACGGTTTTCCCGGAGTCCGCACCCCGACCACCCTCACCACCCCCGGAGATTATGAAGAAGAACAAGAAGAGAAAGAGGGGGCCAGGCGCCTCTGCGAGCCAGCCAGCTCCTAAGACTATCCGAGGTCATGAAGACACGGTATCACCCCGTGCGGTTGTTGGCTTGACCCGAGTTCATGAAGCTGGTAAAGCGATACTACCTCCGGAGCTGCTCTGCCTCGCACGTGGATCCATGCACGCTTTGCATGAAGCTGTCTTGGTGCTAGAGCGTCTCCTTCTTCAAGACAAGGAGCCAAATTACCCGGTGTTCACGGTCATGGACTTCATCCATGATGCCCCCGCGAATCCGTTCTTCATAGCGTATGAGGACGTCTTCAATCTCTTTCACTCTAGACGGCTGGACTATAACTTGTTCCGCCTATACGCGCTCGATATGGCGATGAAGATCAAGAGAGATAATACCTAGTCCGTCGTGGTAGCGGATCCCTACTACATGCGAGACTGCCAGCTGGTGGAAGGATCAGCGACACAGACCAAGGCGACAGAGTACCTCCAGAGTTTCATGCTGACCAACAAGAGGAAGAACAACATTCTTCTGCCTTTCTTTCCCGAGTAAGTACACATCCGCTCGCCGCCGTCGTAACTTATGCTTTCTTGTAGATTTGTTCCATTGCTGATTCTTTCCAACATTCGTTTCAATTGTGTTGAGCAGGAACAAGTACTGCACACTCGTCGTCCTGAACCCGAGGTGGTCCAGTGCCACTTATCTTGACTCGGGGAGTTTGGATATGAAGAAAGACTACACCAAGATAAAGGGTGTTCTCGATGAGGCTCTCGAGGGCTACGCCAAAAAGGGAGGCCCCTTCGAAAAGAAGCAACAAGTTTTCAGCAATGACGGCACACACCGGTTCAATCATGTGACCGAGTTCTGCTGCATGAAGCAGAAGTCTGGCAGCGTGAAGGAGGCCTTCTACGCCCTCCATCACCTTAAAGGGTTTGTCCGGGATGCTGAGAAATTGAAGTTGCCATGTAGCCTCCAAGAATGGACCAAATGTGCGGTCACCGATGCCGATATTAGAGAAGACTTCCATCGCATCCAGGTGCAGTTATCCCAAATCATCGTCGAAGATGTCACCAATCATCGGGGGTCCTTACACAACGTCAGAGGTATAGCAATAAGTGCTTCTTTATTTTCTTTATTATAGACTTGTCCACTTAGATTTGTATTATTAATCAATATATTTATATCCCAATCCATCTCCAGGGTTGCCTAAGAGGGAGATCGAAGAAATCCTAGAGGCTCAGCAGGACAGCAGGACGTGGACGACGAAAGAGGGCTGCAAACCGTTACCGGCGCTGACGAAGAAGAAGGATCCATGATCGTCCTCCCCGCTCTTCCTCACCATCATCACGGATCCTACTGTAGGCGGTGTGACCTATTCATGTGTAATGTGAAACGATGTTAAAAATTCGGCACTTGTAATTATTGTGTGACACGATGAACTTTTGTATCATACTTGTGTAAAAATTGTGTATCTCGGGCTCTAAGTAATGTGATATACCTGTATTTTCTATAATATATATATGTATTTCCTGTTTCCTGTAATATACCTATATTTCCTGTAATATACCTGTATTTTCTGTAATATACCTGTATTTGTACAGCAGGCAGCAGAAAATTGAAAATAAATTTAAATTATTCTATGGCGCATTTTTTTATTTTTCTGTGGCGCATGCAATTCTGTGGCGCATGGTGGGCAGATGCGCCACAGATATATTTCTGTGGCGCACCGTCACTGGTGCGCCACAGAATCTTGGTATTTCTGTGGCGCACCGTGGGGGTGCGCCACAGAATTATATTTTAGTGGCGATATTTCTGTGGCGCATCCCACCATTTCCTGGATGCGCCACAGAATGCCTATTTTGGTGCGCCACAGATGAGGTGTTTCCTAGTAGTGTCATTTGCGTCCCCATCTTGTTCTTCTTGTCCTTACCACCTGCTCTCCTTATAGCGTTCTCCGTCACGAGACCAGGCAGCAACACCATCTCTGAAGCCATCTTAGGCACCATGAAAATGTCTAAATCTTGCGTACCTACTACCTAGTAGCTCCTCCGGCTGAGAGTCCGGGACAAGAGATAGAGCGAGCTGGTTCTCCCCTCGAGCAGAGACTGGATAAATTCCTCGGTGGTCATGTCCTACACCGGTCAGTACCAACACAAGGATCAGAGGACTAAGGGATTTGACCGCAATTAAGAATCATCCGAAGCTAAGCTCATGAACACCACGAATCTAGCAATCACAACTGATCTACGCTACGATCCTATTCATACGCACGGATGTAACCTAGAACAGCAACTCATAAGCACGGATCTAAGCTAGAACAGCAACTCATAAGCACGGATCTAAGCTAGAACAGCACGGATCTAAGCTAAAAGAGCAAACCCTGAGCACAGATCTAAGCTAGAAGACCAAACCCTGAGCACGGATCGAACAAAAGACCTACTAGGGTTGTAGTGTGCTTACAGGCATCGTAGCGTCGACTGCCGCTTTCTGCTCACCCAGATCGATGAAAAAGCTCCCCGCCGCCGACCGTTGACCACCGCCGACCGGAGTAGAACGTGCCGCCGCTTACCTGGTCGTCGTCGATGAAGCTCGAAAAGGGGGAAATGGTGGTGGGAGTTTCGGCGGTGAGAGGAGAGGGGTGAAATAGGGGAGACAAATCCAGGGCGGTGAGCCCAATTTCTCCCGCCACCATTTTCGGCCGCGCGCCATCTCCCCCGCCTGCACGAGCTCGGCTCCAGAATCCCGATTTTTCCTTGCGGGAGGGTGGCTCTGGAGAAACGGCTGATTTGGCCGTTCCTCTCGGGCCTGGCCCTGAGTGCTTTAAGTTTCGTGCAGATGCAGGCATGTGGAAGGGGCCAGGCCACCAAACAGACCGAAATTCGTCTCCAACAGTGCGTTTTCACGCGCGGTGGAGAACCAAACACGCCCTATATATGGCTGGACGCGCGGCGCGCTTGTATCTTGGCGGGTTTGGCCGTTTGGGGCGGCGTGTCGGCATCGCGCTCGCCGAGTCGGAAGCTGATCAGAGCGTGGAGGCCCGGCGTGGCGTGCCGCGCCGTAAAGCGTAGAGTACACCGTTCTACTGAACCGCAAGCCGATGAGAGTGAAAGGATCAGACACGGCCAGCCGATAGCCGTGATAGATAGGATGGGATCTTGTCACTGTTTTTCGCAAGGTGACAACGGACAAGTATGAGATTGATTGTTGGATTTGGGTGGTGGACATCACATCAGAGGGAGACGTACTGTGATCGAGCGGCCGTGGACGGTAGCGGCAGCCCGGGCGCCGACACACGGGATGAGGCTGTGCGCACCCAGCCGAACACCATGCATGCATGGAGTCGCGCAGGGTCGACGCACGCCAATGGTCCGGAGGAGGAGTGTCGCGTCCGTTCGTGTATGGCGCTGGATGTGTCGCACAAACCAAGCAACAGCGAGAATCGATTACGTGCAAGTTGCGACATGTCTGGACAAATTAATGACCGGCTGGCCGGGTCCGTACTAGTAAATCTATGTTACAAGAGTATTACCATGGTTGATTTTGTGCATGACTTTTTTTTATTTTAGAAGTCGACATGAGTTACTACATACACAAGCACACTGTATACGAGCATATCATATCAAATCGTATATAAAATAGATTTTGTAGTGATTACTATAATGAGTATTATTTCAGTACTAGAACACATGTATTGTCAACTTACCTAACCTAGTATGAAGACACATTTACCTACCGTTCAATTTATATTGTAAAGTTGTATATAAATGTGCCACCTGTTTATACACTAGAAACCATAATTAAGATGTTTATTAGACAATATATATTAGTGACCTCTACCATGATATTAAGGATATTAAAATAGGCATGAACACACGTATGCGTATCTACACACAGAAATACATGCATACACACTATATATGTTATGCAATTATCAAATGTTAATTGAAGGAGAATATTTAACAACAAACGGATTTTATTTGTTAAAATGCAAATTTCGAATAATATACATCCCAGTTGTATAAAAAGAACGATATAACTTATTATAAAATCATTCAAATGTGATTAAATATGCAATGGATAGAAAAACATTATACCCATTAATATTTTAGTATAATAAAACAAGTCATAAAAGTATAAAATTTTAGTATATAATAGCACAATATGATTAACTATGATGTTGCTGCTAGCTTAAGTTTACATTTCTTCTTAGCTTCTTTGCCACTCTTCCTCCTTGCTGTCAGCTTATTCTTGATCCTTTCCTATGTCTTTTCTCACATATCCGACAATATGGTCATCCAGCTTCCAGAACTCTAACTTTATTGATTAGGATTCAATGTATTCACATTTATCAATAGATTTTCCTCTGCTTGAGCTTCAATAAGTGCTTGCTCATCATTGTGGTCTACCAACACCACATCCAACATGAATGAAAGATGTCGCAGATGTCATCCAACACCTTCTTTCCACTTTTGTCCCCCAAATATGAAATGAAATTATTGTACATAGCAATGAGTACGTAGTTTCCTCCAAGTAAACATTGGGATGGACCTGATCTGCATCATCTAGGTCGAAAGTTAACCCGGAAAACAAAGGCATAAAATATATTAGCTGATTGTTGTAGAGCTGTTACACCAGAATATAGGAATGAATATTCATTTATAATTACATCTAATTATTTTAGAGATAATTATGCATACCACATTCAACAACGTGTGATAAGATAACTTTTATTATAACTTTTATTATTCCCTCCGTTCTGAAATAATCGTCATGCACGCCAACTATTCCGGAACCGATGGAGTATTAAATTGGGATTAGTTGTGATGGTATGGTACATCCCCGCACTTGTGATTATTTACAGGCAGATTACTCTCCCACTGAAATAACAATCCAGTTCAAAAATTTCTCGTGATAAGAGCATCTCCAACATCCTTTGTATATTTGGCTAGGATTGCTAAAAACTAAAAATACGGCAAGTTGGTCCAAAAACGTTGCTCTAACATACTTTGTATAAGTGTTACCCCCATTTTTTTTTAGAAAGTTGAGTATACTTGAACCCACACTTGGTATATTTGCGCAGTCGAAAGTCACCCCTACAAACTCCCAAAATGGAGCGGGAGAGGCCAACGACATCGCGTGGGACTTTTCTGCCCGCGACCTAACTGTCGCCGTCTCTGGCCAAACCGGCACAATACACTTGACAACACCAAGTATTTCATGAATCATGAGCATCATGCGATGCCATCATCATAAACAAGAGAGAGCAAATCTCCCTCAAAAAAAAAGGGAGAGAGAGAGCAATCAGTAGAGACTAGAGTCCATTCGCGCATGAGCTTACGACTTTTTCGAGCACGGCGACTAGCAATTCTAGAATCGCTACTTCCACCATGATTAGAAAAAACATTCGGTAGAATTGGTACGCGGGTAACGCAAGCAAGCCAATCATCATCCATTGGTTCCTCTATCGTGCGCGCCACTGACTTGTCAATATGCTGCAATTTTCCGAGCGCATCCTGCGCAGACGCCAGAGCCTCCTCCACCGCTCCAGAGAGTTTAGCTTGTCTAACTAGGACAGAGAATGACTAGGTTAGCGCCCTCCGACAGCTGCACATCATGAAGTAGGCGCAGTAGAAGTTCATGTTCTAGATCACTACTCCAGTCTGAAAAAGTGTAATTATGGCGGCGACAAAACCTATCAACTTGAGTTGGATGTCCTAGAGGCCCTGCTTTGCAAACAAGCAACCTCTACGGTCATACATGATGTCTGCTCTACTCCTGATTGCCTGGGTGGTAGATGTGCCGAATATTATCGTTGTCCAGGAGATCAAGGACTCTGCAGACAAAAATGGACTAGTAGAGCGTGGATGGAACTGTGTTCAGTATAAGAACACAACATGAGGAGACTACTACCAACCAGAAAATGATTGTCTTGACAATCCCATCCCATTTGATTGATCTGATCATCTGAATTGTTCCGTAAATTCAGGGCCTTCAAGCATGAAGTGTTCCCGTTTGATTGATCTGATCATCTGAATGAAGATCGATGTCCCAAGATCATCTGAATGAACTGGCGCACTTCATGCTTGAAGGCCCTGAATTTGCGGAACAAAGGATACACAGTGACATCTAAGATGGTGGCAGCATGAACACGGGACCTAGCTTGGTGGCGCATCGGCAGCAGGGAGCACAGCTGCACAGTGCACCGACAAATATATGGTGAAGTGCTTTACCAGTATTTCAGAAATATAATATCATGGTTTGAAACCTGTACAGAAAAGGCAAGAAACAGGGTCGAAAAGTAGCATATTCAAAATTTGAATCTCCAAGTCAAATTTGTCTTTTTTCCACAGGTTGCCAAATTATCAATTCTGGTACGAAAAACCACCAATATAACAGAAATGCCGATGCGTACTTGTGATTTTTTTTGGATTTTCCGACTTAAGGAGAAATTTGAATAAAAAAACTAGTTAGCGGGGTGCCATGCTGCTCAGAGCCAAAGTGAATTATCGCAATGCATGGCCCTAAAAAAAGAAAGGAAGATAATAATGCATAAATGAACGGAGCTAACGGACAGCAAGTTCAAATGATAAGCCCGTCTGTATGGATACTCGAGACAAACACACAGTAGTTCATCTCCCTAAATCACGCAAGAATTTGGTACCAATCCATCCATGAAAGTAATAACATAGAGGCGCATCGGTGACGGCCTTAGAGCATCTCCAACAGCGGCTGCAAAAACGGCGCACGCGCGATATACCGGTCGTTTGCCGCGTGCGGGGCCGTTTTGCGTGCTCCAGCGGACGCGCGATAAAATCGCCGCGCGGGATATTCGTCCAGCGCGCTGGAGAAAGCGGTACCTTCTGCGCCAAACCTCCAACGTGCCGTCCAGCACGCGGGGAAAAGCTGGCAGCGCGCGAATCTCTCCAACCGCCAGATCTGAAAGCTCCCGCCGCTCGCGCCGCCGTCCGCACCTCTTCCCCCATTTTCTCCGGCGACCCAGCGCTGCCGCCGGCGCTCCCGCCGCTCCTCAGTGCGCCGCCGCTTCTATGGACTCGCGGACTTTGCCGCGGCGTTGATTTGGGCGCCTCCGTCACCGATGCCGCCGAGGCTTCCGCCGTCCCTCGGCAGCGCGTCTTCACCGCCTCGCCGTCACCCCTCCGCCGCCAACTCGCCGACACCCCTTCGCCGACCGAGCGCGCAGAAGCTCCACCGAACAGCGCACGGCGGCCGGCTGCACCTCCGCGCTCGCAAGGTGTTTGAGAAAACACTTGCAATGTATGAATTCGGTGTAAATTTGCTAAACGAATTTTGTGCATTGCTAGTTTGTAGTTTTATAGTAGATTGAATTAAATTTTGTAGATGAGTAAATCATACGATTCTTCCGACGAAGAATTCGATATTCAAGAGGAGGAGGACATTGCAATGCTCCTAGCTATCCATGCTAACAAAAAACCGAAGCATGGTGGTTCAGTTTGTGCTTGGTTATATGTTGAAGTTCAAATCTTGTTTGTGCTTGCCGCGCGCGCTGCGGTTTTTGGGCGTCTGCTGGAGCGCTGCGTTTCGGCGCGCTAAACTATAGCGCTGCTGGAAAAGCAAAACCGGCGCCCCGCGCGCAAAAACGCCTTTTTGGCGCTGCAAAGAAAATATAGCGCGCCGCGCCGAAGTGCGTCTGTTGGAGGTGCTCTTAGTACTTTCTTTTGGCTAGATAGATGGATCCTGCCTGAACACCACGCCACTGCCTACCCTGCCATCTACTCCCACCACCTCAAACACTTCGACCTCATCCACACGGTGCTTACTGAAGGAATTGAGTCTAACCTACGAAACAAGCTAACCTCGGCAGCGGCTGCAGAGCTGATGTCGTTGAACTCTTTGTTGACGTAGGTACACCTTGTCGACCGGCCGGACGTGCGCACGTTGCTGGACGGATCCGCGTTCTCCTCCAGGAGCGCATACGCTGCACTCTCATCGCAACTACGGGACGACAACCTCAACCTCGTCTGGTCTGCTTTTGTTCCGCAAAAGGTCCGTATTTTCGGGTGGCTACTCTACTTCGACAGGCTCAACACAAGGAAGAACCTCCTCTGGAAGACGATTGTCGCCTCCAGCGATTGCCCCAGATGCCTCCACCCTATGTGTATATTGTAGTTTCCCCACCTGTTAGGGGGCTTTCTGTATATTTGCCTGTACCTGTACTATATATGTGGCCTTTGGCCCCTGGTAATACAACAAGCATCTATTACCCTAACATGGTATCAGAGCCGTAGGGTTTTTTTTTCCTCTCCCCTCGCAGCCGCAGCCGCCGCCCGCCACGGCACCTTGCCACCGCGCCCGGTCGCCGCCCGCTGCCTCTTCCTCGCGCCACCGCGTCCCCGTCGCCGGCCTCCCTCCGGCCTCACGTCCACCATCCGCATCTGCCGCATCCACCTTCCGGCCGGCCCTGCCTCCCGCGCGTTGCCTTCACGCGCGCATCGCCGGCCCTGCTCCCGTGTAACGCCCCGGGATCGGCACTATGCAGACTTGAGCGATTCCCGCCAAATCCGCATAATAACGATCCTAGGACGCCCACCAGGCATAACATGCACGTCGCAACACACATGTTATGCGGGTGGAATTGTGATGATCATTACAATAGTTCACGATGGAACCCACAAAACAACATATATACAGCAACGACTCAACGAGTCAAGAATACAAAAGATACATTACAAAGATACAATAACAACGGAAGCGAAATAGTGTCCGGCTACGGACAAGATACAAATTGGACTAAGAGTCCTGAAGATAAACGAAGGCACCATGACCCTGCCCAGGCCAAGCCGGTGGGATTCCCAAGCTAACGTCGTCAGACTTCAAACCTGTCGGCTGCATTGGAATAGCAGCCCCGAAGGGGTCAGTACTAGTAGAAGTACTGGCAAGTAATACTCACAAGATATCAAAGCTGGAATTCCGGGGAAAGAGGGTTAGCGATTGAGGTGGCGGCAAGCAGCACTAACAACTTATAGAGACACGCTACAACTTGCGTCTAAATAGAATAAGGGAAGAGAGCGCTTGTGCTACTGGGCTAAACTACTCACCAAGCAATACCCGTCCTGAGACAACTCCATCGTATCATATCCCACGAGGAAGAAGTCCGGACACTCACACGTTGATCAAGTTTTATCAGGTTATTATTTAAATATGGCTATTTACTAGTCAATTTAGCTAATTAAGATATACGGTGATGTCTATGATCTTTTTAGCCAGCACATTACCCAAGTCGTCCATAACCGCGGACTCGGCTTTTCGAAAAGATTTAACCCTGCAGGGGTGCCCAAATGTAACCATACACGTTCGATCAACCACACGCCACAGAGGCAAAAGGTATCTCAACACGACCTTCCCCTTCACTACTACATTGGGTAGAGAGCCACCTATCTGAGACTGATCCACATGGGGAGCCCGGCCGAAACTCCTTTGCGGGCCCAAAAGTTGCGAGAACGGCTTCGGGAGGATAACACTCATACGATTGCTCCTCCGTCCACATGCGGTTAACGCCCATTCCGCAAACCTATATGCGC
This sequence comes from Puccinellia tenuiflora, assembly GCA_012064385.1. Classification (NCBI taxonomy): domain Eukaryota; kingdom Viridiplantae; phylum Streptophyta; class Magnoliopsida; order Poales; family Poaceae; genus Puccinellia; species Puccinellia tenuiflora. The sequence goes on from QRDG01000711.1 coordinate 43,002, forward strand.
CCCCCATAGTTGTAACCTCTCATCTTCATCATGCATTGTGCGTATGCTTCAAATGGTAAACACCCGAACTACTTTGTGGCTCCCTAACCAATATAGCAGATCCGGTACTGAGTTGCGGGGGGTTCCATAAGTCTTCCCACGTGTGGGTAGGGCGCTCATTCTTGGATAAGCGGAAAAGAACGGTTTTTCCTAGGCGACACTAGCAGAACAAATCACCATAGTTGGCCTTCCGCCGGTGCCTTATCTTTATTATATAAGTTCTCCCACATAACAGGTCTTCATTAATTAAATTATACCATCTAAACATCAGCAGTGTATAAGGACTCCTCAAGCAACTCCTAAGCATGCGCTACGACTCGCAAGGCTAACAAACAACAGGTTAAAAGGATGTGGGGGTGTGGCTATATCATGGCTGCAAGGTAAACATGCTAATAGGAACGAGACACAAGCATCGATACATAGAGCTAGCAAGGAACAAAAGATAGGAGGAGTGAGAGACAGAAAACGAGCAAAGATAGCAAGTGAGTAGTCCTTGCCTGCAATCCGGTAGAGGTAGCAGAACCTGTCGTTGCTCACTTCAACTCAACGTCCTATTCCCGAAGAAACAACGAACACTGAAAGCGCAAAACATGCATCTTACTTCTACGGCAAAAGATCCGGCATGCTTATGAGATGCATGACATGGCAATTATGAGAGGATGCAATTTTTAGCAAATTTAAATGGAACTGAGGTTCCGACATTTAAATATATGTTTCAAATTATTTTTCTAACCATCAAAATTAAATGTTGAATTAACAAGGAGAAATAAGGTATGGGTGATCTAAGCAAAATTAAATGGAATAGGGACATCAATTATATTATTCCCCTTATATTCCATAATTAATTATGTAGATGATATACAAAACACAACTAAAGTGCAACTATATGATGCAAACATGAACCATGGATGTCATATTAAAATTCTACACATTTTTCTGATCCAAAAACATATAAAACATTTTGTAATTGGAGCTACCAATTAAAAGTTATGAATTTAAACATATAGCAAAAATAATAAAACAAAAGAAAAGAGGAAAAGGGGGTGGAAATAGGTGTGGCTGTGGGGATTTGAACACGGGCCGGCTGGGTGGAGGAACAGGGCAGCAAGCCACTGGGCTGGGCTGCGGTTTGTGACTATATTCATGTTCAACAGATTATCAAGTCACACAAAACGTTAACTGAATTTTACACAGGCAAGGTGCAGTCTTCAGGTTCAGGTGCAGCGCGATGGGGACGAGACGATCTGCAGCAGGTTCCTTTCGGCCGAGCGCGACTTCAAGGGTGCTGGGGTGCAGCGGGTGGTGCAGGGGGTACGCCGGTGGTGCTGGTGTGTGTGCTGCGCGAGGCGTGCACGAGAGGTGCAAGGTGCAATTAACAGGTGCAGTGCGTGCGGGATCATGGACAGGTTGCCATGGCCATGGACCTCGGGTGCGAGCAGCGCGGCGACAACGACAGGCGGCTCTCCGAGAGGAAGCTGGAGTGGTGGGGGTGCTGGTGTACGGGAGCAAGAGCAGCAGCAACTCATGGCGGGCATGGCGGGGACAGAGATGTTGGGCTCGCGGACGTGCTCGGCTTTCCGGCGGATGGTTAACTACGGCAACACGCGCTCGACGGCGACCAGAGCAAGGGGAGAGGTGAGGGAGGTGCCCGAGGGGAGATGCTCACCGGGAGGCGAACCGGAGGAAGGAAGATCGACGACGGTGGCGTGCAGGCGACGGGGACGTAGAGGTAGACCGTAGACGACAGCCCGAGGTTGAAGAAGACCGAGACCTTGGCGTCCAACTCCTGCTCGTGCACGATCGGCTCCGGCTCCAGCTCGTGGCGACGAAGGCGCTGCAGTGCTCCTCCTTGCTAGCCCGGCGCGGCAGCATCCATGGCGTCGGCGACGGGGTGCTCCTCCGGCGGATTTTGGTGGGGATTGGGAAGGGAGAAAAGAGAGGAAGAGAGAAGTGGAGAGGGTGGCGGCGGTAGAGGAGAAAGGAGGAAGATGGGCTAGGGTTTGAGGGGGAGGCCCTGGCTGTTGCTTTATAGGGGACAGGGGAGCGGCGTAGGTGGCATGGTGGAGTGGAGGTGACGGCACGGGAACGAGGGCGACAGCGACGTGCTCGTACGGGAAAGGCAGCGAAGAGGTAAATGGGCCGTGGGCCGATTCGGGAAAGAGAAAGGCCGGGAAGAGAGAAGAGGAAGGAAGAGGGGAAGCTGGGCTCGGCCCAGTTTCCTGATTTTTTTCAGACTGACTATTTTCCCTTTTGTTTTTAACAGGAAAATTGAGATAAGGAGAAAAGGAATAAAACCAAAGTAAAAATTTAGGGTTTGATTTTTCCCCAACATAAAATGTTGGTTAAATTGCAAAACCAAAATAACATTTTTAATTGCTTTGTCCAAAATAGTTTTTTTGGTTGTTAGATTATTTGTTTTTGCAATTTAGAAAATAGTATTGCATGGAAAAGCAATTCATTTTTATTTGTTTTATTTTTTTTATTTTTTGCAAAACCACAAATGCAACCACTAAGATGATGTCATGATGATGCAAAAGAAAAATAACAAACAAAAATCTAATTTGGGGAAAAAAACCCCGGGACATTACATCCCGCACGCCTCCGGCCGCCCGCCCCTGTCCCGCCGCGTCTCCGCCGCATCTTCGCCCGAGGCCGCTCCTCCTGCGACTCCCCGTCCCGCTGCGGAACTCGCCCGCGGCCGCCCGTCCCCGTCGCCCGGCCTCCCTTCACCGCCACCCACCGGCGCTCGCCCGCGGCTGCTCGATCCGGCCGGCCTCCTCCCGACGATCTCCGGCCTTCCCGCTCCCGATCCGGTCGGCTGCTGCCGCTTCCGCTCTCCAGGCCGCTCGCTGCTTGACCGGCTCGATCTGAGCGATCGGCTCGATCTGAGCGATCTGTTTCTGTCCAAAAAAAAAAAAACAGGTACAATGTCTTCCTCGTCGGGCTATGTTGCGATTCCTCGCTGCCCGGTGATTTTTGATGGCGCGAATTACCCTGATTTCGCTGCCTTCATGCGCGTCCACATGCGCGGTCTTCGTCTTTGGGGTGTGCTTTCTGGCGAGGTCTCCTGTCCGCCGCGCCCCGTTGCTCCTCTGGCACCCATTGAGCCGCCGCCTGTTGCCCTGGCTCCCGATGCTACTCAGGAGGTCAAGGATGCTGCCCAGAGTGCTTATGATACTGCTCGGACTGCTTATGACCGGGATGTCCAGGAGCATTCTACTGCTGTTGCGACCTACCGACTGGATCTGTCTGATTACGCTCAGTGGATCGATGAGGATGCTCGTGCTGCTGCTGTTCTCACCTCCAGTGTTCTGCCTCAGTATGCTGCTGAGTTCATGGGTCTTCCCACTGCTGCTGCTCAGTGGACTTTTCTTCGTCAGCGCTATCAGCCGTCTGGCGATGCTCTTTACTTGTCCGTGGTTCGTCAGGAGCATGATCTTCAGCAGGGTGATTCCACTATTGATGACTTCTACACTCAGAGTGCTGCTATATGGCGTCAGCTTGATTCTCTTCGTACTGCTGTGTGTGGCACCTGTCCCTGCTGTCTGACTGTGCGCGCGGATCTGGAGTTTCAGCGCGTCTATGAGTTCTTGTCGCGGCTCCGCAAGGAGTTTGAGCCGCGCCGTGCCCAGCTGTTTGCCCGTGGTCGTGTTCCGCTCTCTGAGGTACTAGCTGAGCTTCGGGCTGAGGAGACTCGTCTTCGTGGTGCTGGTCTTCTTGAGGTTCCCTCTATACTTGCTGCTCGTGGTCCTACTGTGCCGTCTGCTAGTGGTCCTTCTATGCCGCCAGCCTCGTTGCGGTCTCCAGGTCCGCCGATACTCTCTCCTCCTCCGGCCCAGAGTCAGCCTCAGCAGCCTCGTGCGTCTCCTCGTCCTCCCTGCGCCTACTGTAACAGGTCTGGTCATGATATCTCGAGCTGCTGGAAGAGGGATCCCAGCTTACGTCAGCAGTACCTTGCTCGTCGGCAAGCTGGTTCTTCAGGATCTTCTGCTGTTGCCCAGGCTGGATTGTCAGGATCTTCTGCTGCTGCACTGTTTGATCAGGACATTATCCGAGGTCTTCGTAGTCTGCTCGCTGCTACAGGCTCTTCCTCGACGGGTACTGTTTGTTCTGTGACTAGCTCTTCGGGCACCGTGCGACCACCACCTTCTACACAGTCAGGTACGTCATCCCCGTGGTATCTGGATTCTGGAGCTTCTTTTCATATGACTTCTGCGTCTTCTATTCTTTCTGCTCTTCGCTCTTTTATTTCTCCTGTCCGTGTTATCACGGCTGATGGTACCTCTCTTCCTGTTTCCAGTCGAGGCACCCTTTCTACTTTCTCTTTCTCTGTTCCTGATGTTTCTCATGTTCCTAGTCTTAAGATGAACCTGTTTTCTGCTAGTCAGCTTACTGATTCTGGTTGTCGCGTCATTCTTGATGCTGATTCTTGTGCTGTTCAGGACCGTCGTACACAGGCCCTGGTTGGAGCTGGCCCTCGCAGCCTTGAGTCCCCGGGGCTATGGGAGTTAGACTGGCTTCGCGTTCCTTCCGCTGACACTTCATCAGCCAGTCTTCCTGCGGTTGCTGCTTCTGTCACTGGCTCTTTTCAGCAGTGGCATCATCGGTTGGGTCATCTTTGTGGCTCCCGTTCGGCTGGGTCATCTTTGTGGCTCAATATATATGTGTATATTGTAGTTTCCCCACCTGTTAGGGGGCTTTCTGTATATTTTCCTGTACCTGTACTATATATGTGGCCTTTGGCCCCTGGTAATACAACAAGCATCTATTACCCTAACATGGTATCAGAGCCGTAGGTTTTTTTTTTCCTCTCCCCTCGCAGCCGCAGCCGCCGCCCGCCTCGGCACCTTGCCACCGCGCCCGGTCGCCGCCCGCTGCCTCTTCCTCGCGCCACCGCGTCCCCGTCGCCGGCCTCCCTCCGGCCTCACGTCCACCATCCGCATCTGTCGCATCCACCTTCCGGTCGGCCCTGCCTCCCGCGCGTTGCCTTCACGCGCGCATCGCCGGCCCTGCTCCCGCACGCCTCCGGCCGCCCGCCCCTGTCCCGCCGCGTCTCCGCCGCATCTTCGCCCGAGGCCGCTCCTCCTGCGACTCCCCGTCCCGCTGCGGAACTCTCCCGCGGCCGCCCGTCCCCGTCGCCCGGCCTCCCTTCACCGCCACCCACCGGCGCTCGCCCGCGGCTGCTCGATCCGGCCGGCCTCCTCCCGACGATCTCCGGCCTTCCCGCTCCCGATCCGGCCCGCTCCCGATCCGGTCGGCTGCTGCCGCTTCCGCTCTCCAGGCCGCTCGCTGCTTGACCGGCTCGATCTGAGCGATCGGCTCGATCTGAGCGATCTGTTTCTGTCCAAAAAAAAAAAAACAGGTACAATGTCTTCCTCGTCGGGCTATGTTGCGATTCCTCGCTGCCCGGTGATTTTTGATGGCGCGAATTACCCTGATTTCGCTGCCTTCATGTGCGTCCACATGCGCGGTCTTCGTCTTTGGGGTGTGCTTTCTGGCGAGGTCTCCTGTCCGCCGCGCCCCGTTGCTCCTCTGGCACCCATTGAGCCGCCGCCTATTGCCCTGGCTCCCGATGCTACTCAGGAGGTCAAGGATGCTGCCCAGAGTGCTTATGATACTGCTCGGACTGCTTATGACCGGGATGTCCAGGAGCATTCTACTGCTGTTGCGACCTACCGACTGGATCTGTCTGATTACGCTCAGTGGATCGATGAGGATGCTCGTGCTGCTGCTGTTCTCACCTCCAGTGTTCTGCCTCAGTATGCTGCTGAGTTCATGGGTCTTCCCACTGCTGCTGCTCAGTGGACTTTTCTTCGTCAGCGCTATCAGCCGTCTGGCGATGCTCTTTACTTGTCCGTGGTTCGTCAGGAGCATGATCTTCAGCAGGGTGATTCCACTATTGATGACTTCTACACTCAGAGTGCTGCTATATGGCGTCAGCTTGATTCTCTTCGTACTGCTGTGTGTGGCACCTGTCCCTGCTGTCTGACTGTGCGCGCGGATCTGGAGTTTCAGCGCGTCTATGAGTTCTTGTCGCGGCTCCGCAAGGAGTTTGAGCCGCGCCGTGCCCAGCTGCTTGCCCGTGGTCGTGTTCGGCTCTCTGAGGTACTAGCTGAGCTTCGGGCTGAGGAGACTCGTCTTCATGGTGCTGGTCTTCTTGAGGTTCCCTCTGTACTTGCTGCTCGTGGTCCTCCTGTGCCGTCTGCTCGTGGTCCTTCTGTGCCGCCAGCCTCGTTGCGGTCTACAGGTCCGCCGATACTCTCTCCTCCTCCGGCCCAGAGTCAGCCTCAGCAGCCCCGTGCGTCTCCTCGTCCTCCCTGCGCCTACTGTAACAGGCCTGGTCATGATATCTCGAGCTGATGGAAGAGGGATCCCAGCTTACGTCAGCAGTACCTTGCTCGTCGGCAGGCTGGTTTTTCAGGATCTTCTGCTGTTGCCCAGGCTGGATTGTCAGGATCTTCTGCTGCTGCACTGTCTGATCAGGACATTATCCGAGGTCTTCGTAGTCTGCTCGCTGCTACAGGCTCTTCCTCGACGGGTACTGCTGGTTCTGTGACTAGCTCTTCGGGCACCGTGCGACCACCACCTTCTACACAGTCAGGTACGTTATCCCCGTGGTATCTGGATTCTGGAGCTTCTTTTCATATGACTTCTGCGTCTTCTATTCTTTCTGCCCTTCGCTCTTTTATTTCTCCTGTCCGTGTTATCACGGCTGATGGTAGCTCTCTTCCTGTTTCCAGTCGAGGCACCCTTTCTACTTCCTCTTTCTCTGTTCCTGATGTTTCTCATGTTCCTAGTCTTAAGATGAACCTGTTTTCTGCTAGTCAGCTTACTGATTCTGGTTGTCGCGTCATTCTTGATGCTGATTCTTGTGCTGTTCAGGACCGTCGTACACAGGCCCTGGTTGGAGCTGGCCCTCGCAGCCTTGAGTCCCCGGGGCTATGGGAGTTAGACTGGCTTCGCGTTCCTTCCGCTGACACTTCATCAGCCAGTCTTCCTGCGGTTGCTGCTTCTGTCACTGGCTCTTTTCAGCAGTGGCATCATCGGCTGGGTCATCTTTGTGGCTCCCGTTTATCGTCATTAGTTCGTCGTGGTCTTCTGGGGTCTGTCTCAGGAGATGTGTCTTTACATTCGTGTCAGGGTTGTAGGTTAGGTAAACAGATTCAGCTTCCCTATCCTACTAGTGCGTCTGTATCTCAGCGACCTTTTGATTTAGTTCATTCGGATGTTTGGGGTCCGGCACCCTTTGCTTCTAAAGGGGGCCATCGATACTATATTTTGTTCATTGATGATTTTCACGGTACACCTGGTTATTTTTTATGCGCTCTCGCAGTGAGGTGCTTGCTATTTATCAGCGCTTTGTGGCCATGGTTCGTACTCAGTATTCCACTCCTATTCGTGTGTTTCGTGCTGATTCTGCAGGAGAGTATATCTCCCAGCACCTGCGTGGTGTCCTTGCTGAGCAGGGCACCCTTGCCCAGTTCTCGTGTCCCGGCGCCCATGCTCAAAATGGTGTCGCCGAGCGTAAGCATCGTCATATTCTTGAGACTACCCGTGCTATGATGATTGCTTCCTCTCTTCCGCCGCATTTCTGGGCTGAGGCTGTTGCTACGTCGACTTACCTCATTAACATTCAGCCTTCTGCTGCCCTTCAAGGTGGCATTCCTCTCGAGCGTCTTTCTGGTACCTCTCCAGACTACTCGGCTCTTCGTTTATTTGGTTGCGCTTGCTATGTTCTTCTTCCTCCTCGCGAACGCACCAAACTGACCGCTCAGTCTGTTGAGTGTGTTTTTCTTGGATACAGTGATGAGCATAAGGGCTACCGCTGTTGGGACCCTGCTGGTCGTCGGATGCGCATCTCCCGTGATGTCACGTTTGATGAGACGCGATCCTTCTATCCTCGCCACACCTCTGGCACTTACCCGGTGGATGATATCTCTTTTCTCCTTTTTCCTGATTCACCTCCTGCTGTCTCTTCTCCACCTCCTAGTTCTTGTGCGCCTCCTCCATTTTCGGCGCCATCTTCTCCTCCGTCTAGTACTCCTCGTTCTCCGGCTTCGGCTCCTCCTTCTTCTATTCCTTCTTCCTCTTCCTCTGATGAGTCGTCTTCCGCCGATGAGCCTTCCCATTCACGGCCTGTTCGTCAGCGTCGTCCTCCTGACCGTTATACTCCTAGTAAGTATGGTCTTTCTGTTGTCTCCGAGCCGACTTCTTATCGGGATGCTGAGCGTCATCCTGAATGGCAGCTTGCCATGGCTGAGGAGATCGCTGCGCTTGAGCGCACTGGCACCTGGGATCTTGTTTCTCCCCCTTCTGGTGTTCGTCCTATCACGTGTAAGTGGGTCTATAAAATTAAGACCCGCTCTGATGGATCTCTCGAGCGCTATAAAGCGCGTCTTGTGGCTCGTGGCTTTCAGCAGGAGCACGGCCGTGACTATGACGAGACTTTTTCCCCTGTGGCTCATATGACCACTGTTCGTACTCTTCTTGCTGTTGCTTCTGTTCGACGCTGGTCTGTTTCCCAGCTTGATGTTCAGAATGCTTTTCTTAATGGCGAGTTGAGTGAGGAGGTTTATATGCAACCTCCTCCTGGGTATTCTGTTCCTGATGGGATGGTTTGTCGTCTTCGACGATCTCTATATGGCCTGAAACAGGCCCCTCGTGCCTGGTTTGAGCGCTTCTCCTCAGTGGTTATCGCCGCAGGCTTCTCTCCCAGTGCTCATGATCCTGCACTGTTTGTCTACACCTCTCCTCGGTGTCGGACCTTGCTGCTTCTCTATGTTGATGACATGATCATCACCGGTGATGACCCTGAGCACATTGCCTTTGTTAAGGCTCGTCTACGTGAGCAGTTTCTCATGTCTGATCTTGGTCCTCTTCGCTACTTTCTTGGGATTGAGGTTTCTTCTACAGCCGATAGCTTCTTTATCTCCCAGGAAAAGTATATTCAGGATCTTCTTTCTCGGGCTGATCTTAGTGATGACCGTACTGTTGAGACTCCTATGGAGCTTAATGTTAAGCTTCGTCCTACTAATGGTGATCCTCTTTCTGATCCCACACGTTATCGTCATCTTGTTGGGAGTCTTGTTTACCTTGCTGTCACTCGCCCGGATATCTCTTATCCTGTTCATATTCTGAGTCAGTTTGTCTCAGCTCCTACCACCGTTCACTACAGTCATCTCCTCCGTGTTCTTCGTTATCTTCGTGGCACGATTACTCGTCGTCTTTTCTTCCCTAGTTCCAGCTCTCTCCAGCTCCAGTGTTACTCGGATGCTACGTGGGCGAGTGATCCTACGGATCGTCGTTCACTTTCTGCTTACTGTGTGTTTCTTGGTGGTTCGCTTGTTGCTTGGAAGACGAAGAAACAGGTAGCGGTTTCCCGTTCGAGTGTTGAGGCTGAGCTGCGGGCTATGGCTTCGTTGATTGCTGAGGTGACCTGGTTACGGTGGTTGCTTGCAGATTTTGGGGTCTCTGTTACGACACCCACTCCTCTTTTGTGTGACAGTACAGGTGCTATCAGTATTGCCCGTGATCCGGTCAAGCATGAGCTGACCAAGCATATTGGTGTTGATGCTTTTTATACACGTGCTCAGGTACAGGATCAGGTTGTTGCGCTTCATTATGTGCCTTCAGATTTGCAGTTGGCGGATTTCTTTACAAAGGCACAAACCCGAGCGCAGCATGACTTCTTACTCTCCAAACTCAGTGTTGTGGATCCACCATGAGTTTGAGGGGGGGTGTTAGAGTATATATGTGTATATTGTAGTTTCCCCACCTGTTAGGGGGCTTTCTGTATATTTGGCTATACCTGTACTATATATGTGGCCTTTGGCCCCTGGTAATATAACAAGCATCTATTACCCTAACAGAGACCACCTCCTCTTCACATGCTCTCATGCGCGCGAAGTCTGGACTAAGCTGGGGATCACCCCGCAGTTCACGCCTCTCCCGCTTCTCTGGGATACGCTGCTGCCTCCAGGCCTGCCATCCGACATATGGCCCTCCGTTGCTCTCACAATCATGTGGAAGATCTGGAACACTAGGAATTCCTAGGTTTTCAGAGGACTAAACCAGCATGTAACTATAACAGTCTCTAGAATCCTTGAGGACTTCACTCTCTGGGCTAACCGGTGTAAGACATCCGTTCAAAAGGAGCACACCGAGCTGTGGCGTGACTTCATCTCCTCACGCCTCGCGTGACCTGTAACACCTCTGTGACATATGTTATAAAATTCAGGTGGGGAGTCTTCCCCCCCCCCCCCCCCGTTGACCGTTTCAAAAAAAAAACATAGAGGCGCCGAGCCACCAAGCAACAAACATTTCAGCGATAGGCACATATGCAACTGTTGCCAACACTAGCCCTCTCAAAAAAAAAATTGCCAGTAACACCTCAAAGTGCTTTAGATACATCTGGCACCTGCATGAACAAGCCAAGGATACTTACTAAACCGGATCAGTTTCTTCAGTCAAGGCAATCCGGCACAATTCTGTCATCACACAGGATTTTAGCATCCTCACCAACAGAGCAATTAATTAATAGGAATCACTTTGCAGCACGAGCTTCCTCTCTAGGATCTCTGGCGACTTTCGAGCTTCGCGACCTTCTCTTCAAGGGCTGACACATTCTGGTCGAGTCGGTAAAAAAGCGAGTAGAACGCATGGAAGAACAATCCAAGCAAAGCAACCTTCATCAACATGATCCTCTTGAGTTGCTCCAACGTCTTGTCAATGCTCTGCAGTTTTTCCAGCACAAACTGCACAGCCTCCTCATCGCTGCACTGGCACTGCTCCAGACAGTTGAACTGCTGCATAAATACAACACGTTACGCCGGGTTGAAAATTGAAAGCCCATTCACTAGTAAGTTAAGTACTGAATTAATTTAAGGATTGGAAGTGTGCTCGGTTTTAATATTAGCTGCCAAGAGTGCATGGCAGATTGGATCCCAAAAGGTGGCCTTATTGACTACATGTATATAACCACTGTTGGCGAAAAACCCACACAACTGAATTTCCTGCTGCAGGTGGGCAATGAGCAGGCGGTTATAAAACACTTTGCGCATTGGCGGGCAATTGGGCATGCGAGAAATAGAGTTACCGAGTGAGCGAATTACTTTGTTGAGCTCAGTAAAGTTACAACTTACAAGCACTCCTACGTATATTTTTTTATTCAAAATTGTTCGATTAGTAGCCCGATCTAATCCATATTGGCTTGAAGGAGCCAGAGAAAGAACATGGACAAAAAAGGATATGACAGACAAATGAGGAGTTTTTTTTTTAATATTATTTTTTTAACCCGAATTCGGAAAATAATACGCGAAATAATTTTTTTGCACAAATATTGTGTCGTCGGTCGACGGCCGGCCGAAAGCAGAGTTTCGGCTCGCTGCATGCCGAAAAGCGAGTGTCGGTGGTTTCGTCGCCGAACTGCATGCGCCTGCATGCGCCCTGGCACGGCGGCAGTGCGGGGCCCACTGTTTCGGCCGCCAGCCAGCCGAAAGGCTCCTTTCGGCCACCCCCGTGCCGAAACACCCCTGGCAGCGCCGCACCTCCTTCTTTTTCCTCTCTTCTTCCTCCCTTCTTCCTCCTTTATTCTTCCTCCTGGCTCTCTCTTTCCCACTCGAAAAACAGGGCTCCCAACCTCAATTGATCTCCAAAAATAGCCGATAAATTAGATTTCTGCCCCCACAAATCAAAAGAGGAGGTCAAGAGCATCCCGGATCTGTTAATGGGATAGTTTTTGGAGGAGTTTTTTGTTTCGGTGGTGAAGCAATGGTGGGCAACAATGGAGGGATGTGGTGCTGTTGGTGGAGTAGTAGGAGCGGTGCAGTGGTGGTGGTGATGCTACGTTGAAGTTTGACTGCAGGAACGACAGATTTTGCACGCATCAAGGGTAAACCCTATTTGATGATGAATTTTGGCTTTGATCCTAATTTGTGGACTGTTAGGATTCAGTCGTTATGGTCAAAATCTCGTACAAATATTTGTTGGGAGTTGATACCGCTAGATCGGACACAGGCCTGGGTGAATTGGCTAGCATCATGCAAACGCCGAGGTACGAAACCTATCGTCCTCGTGTTGTTTGTGCCTAAGCAGAACAATTTGGCACAAGGCGGCGTTGGTTATGAAGCTGGACAAAATAGCCAGGCAACTGGGTCAGAACCTGTTGATCCGTCTGAATTTATGTCTCAAAGTGTAGAGAGTGGTCAGTCGGCAGGAGCCCCCGAAAGCGGTGAGGGTCCTGAAAGTGGTGAGGCTGACGGTGATGAGCATTGGGATCAGGATGAGGAGGCGGGCGTAGGAAGTATGCAGCAAAAGATGGAGAACGAAGACGAGCATGGGTTGATGGCAGATCTTAATTCTGACGAAGAAGATAATGCAGAAAATGACGAAGATAATGATGAGGATGTGTCTATTCCTAATTCCTGGAATGAGGACATGTCGACCGTCATGACTGTTAATACTGGGCAGGAATCGGCCTGGGAGTATCACATGAATAATATTGAAGTAGGTGCTCAGTATACCTCGAAGCAGCAGCTAAGGGACGCCGTGACACGGTGGGCAATGTCCACACAAAAGATTTACCGAACTAATGTGTCGTGTCCGAAATATCTGACACTGAGTTGTGTTGAAATTGGCTGTCCTGGAAGGGTGCATGGACACGTTCCGAAGTATGACGTGAATTGGCTCGTCTCGGACATCGTGGCTCACACATGTGTTAGAGAGAACATGTTGAAAGAGCATCCAAATCTAACTTCCACTCTCATTGCGCGTCTCTTATTCAGTGAGATTGTGAAGACGAAAGATTTTCCAGCCAGAAATATCCAGAACACAGTAAAGGCAAGATGGAAGTACGACATTTCATACGGGAAGGCTTGGAGAGCTAAGCAGACGGCTTTAGAGGAGAGGTTCGGGACCTTTTGGACTCGTATGACAACGTTGTCCGTCTTCTTCGCACATTGCAGTATAGAAATCCTGGCACTTATGTTGACGTCCAGCACCGCTATATGGATACGGCTCCTGGATATAAGGTTTTGCATAGGCATGAAGACCTATTCCTATCTATGTATGAGACATAATCCTATCTATGTACGAGACACTATATTTGTATGAGACATATTCCTATCTATATTTGATCAGACAATGCTTCCGACATTTATTAAGAAACGGCGAGATTACAACTTTTTCATTAAAACACACTTAAATTAACAGCTAGAACTGAAATTAAGATACATGCGACACTTTACATAAATGTCATCTCCCGTCCACGCATCCTCCTGCCTCCGTCGATGGGCCACTCTTGCCCTTCGACGATGCCTCTCCCTTGCCCTTCGACGATGCCGCTCTCTTACCCTTCGACGCTGACGCTTTCTTGGCCGTGATGCTAGGCATGAAGATGTCATCATCGTCCTCGCTCTCTTCCACCCATGACGACGGATGATCTCCTAACCAATCGAGGAACTTCTTGTCCGTCGTACTTTGCTCCACCTTCTTCCACCTTTCATGCAGCCTGAGAAGTTCCTGTCGTATTTCCCGTGGAGTCCTATGAGCCCAATATGGTTTGAGCCTAGTTGATCTGCTAACCAATGTCGCGTCTATCTCAGTGAGCAAACTATCACTACTAATGAGTTCCTCCCATGGAACTAGTTTATTGTCTACCCTAAACTCGGCGGCACACTCCAGAAGGAGCTCAGACTGATGTGGAAGAAAGCTACGGTAAGGACGAAAACCCGACATCGATGAGTGAATTCGCTAGACTGCTTATCCATCTAAGTGAGCCACGGTATTTATAGGCAGGAAATAGGAATATTGGCGGGAGAAAATGGCGGGAACGAGGACACGAGAAAATGGCGGGAACGAGTACGGGCGGGAGAAATGTGGCGGGAAAACAAGGCGCCAGCAATTAACTGGAGAAATTAATATTTTGGCGCCAAAATTGGGCGGGAGATGTTGCGCGGAAACAAAATGGCGGGAAGAAAAAGACCGGGAACAAAATGGTGGGAAGAAAAAGATCGGGAACACAAACATGTAGACGGTATTTTATATGCCGGAAAAATTGGGCGGAAAATGTTCCACGGTTGCTTTATAGGCCGGGAAAATTGGGCGGAATATATTTTCCGGACATTTTTTACGAAATAATGGAGCGGGTGGAAGAAATGGCAAAAAAAATGCACTTTTCGGCCAGCTGCTGGCCGAAACACAATTGATCGGCCCTCAGTACACGCGAGAAGTGCCGGACTCTGACGCGGGCGTGCGGAGGCAGTGTTTCGGCCGGCCGTGTGCCGAAACACTCCTTTCGGCCGGCAGTCCGCCGAAAAGATCGTTTCGGCCGCCCGTGTGCCGACGGCGCGATAGAAACGGAATAAAATGATTCGGCGCCATATATTTCGAATTCGGGTTAAAAAAAATAATATTTAAAAAAAATTGACAAATGAGCTTAGTAGCCTCTGACTGATCTACATCAAATTCAATATGAATGAAGTAGCAGTAGTAGAAACCCATGTTAAAGATAGATCACTTCAATCGGGAACAATTAAATTGCGGCAGCTAAAACACTGACATGGGAACACGGGCTAATCACTGTGAGCTGGTTGTCCTAGAGGTCCTGCTGTGCAAACAAAAAGATGAAAACTGCTCTGAATACTAAGGGGATGCTTTGCTTCTGACTGCCTGGGTGGTGGATAGTGTAAACACAACAGAAGTGCCCTGTGTGGTCAATAGTGTAAACACAACAGAAGTGCCATGTGTGCGGTGTGCCCGACAGTATTGTTGCATAAGAAATCAAAGACTCGTCAGCAAAAAATGGACTGGTGTCCTTTCTTCAGTATAAGAATACAACATGACATTTTTCTTACACAGGGATTCCATGTACCACCAATTAGGCTACTACAACCTGAATAAAACCAGTAGGTGCTAGGTTCTAAATAGGGATTCCATGTACCACCAATTAGGCTACTACAACCTGAACTCCCTCAACCTGAATTACACAGGGATTCCATGTACCACCAATTGTATTCAAATTCACATTTCAATTTGAAGTTCATGTTCTAAATAGAATGTCAGGTTGCATCTAGAGCTAACTGAAGCCCGCAGGTTCCAGTAAGCTCATGGTCCTGACGCTAGGCATGTTTCTTCATTTACAAGATACGTGGTGTTCGCTTTTCTACTGAAACCACACATATCTTGATATCAGCTCATCCCAACTTCAATTTCAATATATTCCTGAAACTCACATTTTTTTAGTTAAGTGCAAAACGTCGCAGGGAATGGTCGCGAATTACTAAGAAATCACCACAAACTTTCTTTGTCTATAAGGACTGAGGCCGAGTTTGTGGTTAATGCGATGTGCTTATTTTTATCTGTCCATGGTGAGGAAATAAGTACTACGTTCTTACTCATGTAGGCAAACCAAACTAAATGTAGCATAATTCGATAATTAAGATAGATCACATAATGGCAGCATGAGCATGGGACCTTACATTGGTGGAGGTGGAGCCGTGGTGGCGCACCGGCAGCAGGGAGGGTACCTGGAGAGGAGAGGCGTAGGCACGGCGTCGTCAGCAATGGCACGTTGAGCAGCCTGAGGGCCTAAGAAATGGACATCAAAAGTGCGCAGCTTTGGTTCTTGGCACTGGCAGAGCAGTAGCGGCGGAGGAGTGAGGGCACCAGAGCCGGAGAGGAGTGCGCACCGCGCGTGAACGGGAGGGTGGAGGCGACGGCGGCGGCGGGGAGCTGGAGAAGGGACAGGAGTTTAGGTCGGCGACGATCACGAAACGGGGCGAGAAATCGACGGCGTTGTTACCTTGGGGAAAGGTCCGGGAGACGAGGAAGGAAGGATTCGAGCCGGCGAGGCGGCCTGGAGGCGGCGGAGGGCCCGGAGCGCCGCGGCCATGGCGTCGCCTGCTGGGGTTTTGCTACGCCAAGTCGGCAACGGAACGGAAAGAGAGTGGAGACAGGAGGCAGACTGCAGGGGTGACGGAGAAGAAAGACGACGGGAGTCGTGTTGGGCTGGGCTGGATTCAGGCCCATGTTTGGACACCAACGGAAAAACAACGGGCCCCCACGGCCCTCCCCGTCCATGGCCCCACACGCCGGCGCACCGACGGTCAGATACTCAGATGCCACATGCTCATGCGGACGGCGGAGCCAGCCGCGGAGGCGATGCGGCTTATCGCAATTCACCGGAAATGATTCGCGCGCGCCAAGGGAACGGCGAGAGGAGGAAAATTCACGACGAGGTATCCACACGTCGCTGTGAGTGACCCCTGTCGCCTCCTCGGCTCCTCCTCCCCACCACCTCTTCCTCTCCGAAGGCAGCAAACAGGAACTCCTAGCTCGGTCGGTAGCGCTTGAGAGGGGACGAGGAGGAGATGGCGGAGGCGAAGCAGCAGCAGCAGCCGCAGACGGCCTTGGCGACCAGTGCCGCGTGGAAGACGGTAAAGCCCTTCGTTAATGGAGGCGCGTCCGGGATGCTCGCCACATGCGTCATCCAGCCCATCGACATGGTCAAGGTATTGCTATATATGCTTGGTCTCCGGAGGAGAGAGCTTCGGGTGGGCGGGTAGTGTGGAGCTGCGCGCTCTACTTGATAGGTTGGCAATTGGGGTTATCTCTACGCTTTTGCGGAATGGGCTCCGGGGAAACGGGGAATTTGAGTGGGAGCTCTGTGTACATTAGCTGTTTGATGTTTTGTGTCCGAGGAGAGTTTTGCTCTTTTTGGTTGGAAATGCCATCTCGTGGCTTAAGTTTACGGGGATTTTGAAAGAAATTTGTGTGGGGTCTGGTTCATCTCAGCAAAATGGGCGAGGTATGCATTTATTTGATAAAATGTGGAGTGAGCAGGGGTCTAGGACTGTGATAGCAAGGAACAAGTTGATTTCTTCCTGATGTACTCGTCAGGATTCAGGAATAAGCTGCACATGATTTCTATTTGGTTTTTCATTTAGCAGTAAATTAATCAGGTCTAGTTCATATTGGTCGTTCAGCTATGTTAGTTTACCAGTGAAGATGCTGGCCATGGATATTCATGGCTTGGGATCATAGGACATAGCCCTCGTGTTCCACATCTTGTGAGAATTCATCTGATAGTCATTGTTGTTAAAGCCTTCATTTCGATGGGACCTGCTTGTGTTGGGTTTAGTCTCACATCGGTTGAAAGGAGGTAGAGCACGACTTATAATCCCGTGTTCCTCATTGGATGCACATGCGTATGTGGGTATTAGCGCCCAAAGGACCTGAGGATGGGACACTGGTATACCATGTCCTGGGCGCAATGGGGGCTAGAGCCCTCTTAGGTCTTTTCTTTCAATTAAGTTGAAGTTTTGTGCGGTGGTAAATTCAGTCTCGGACCCTGCAGGCATTTGATTAGTGGTTGCTGTTCTGTTTCAGGTAAAGATCCAGTTGGGTGAGGGCTCTGCGACTGCTGTCACCAAGAAGATGCTTGCTAATGAGGGAGTTGGTTCCTTTTACAAGGTATGTTCTGTTAGGTGCTCTGCCATACAGATTGTGATCATTGTGTTGATATTGTGAATTTGGTATGTACTATTATGTCGTGATGAACCTCTGTTTTTCCTTTTCCTGGAGAAGTAATTTATTATGGATGGGATTTTTATTTTTCTTGTATCATTTGATAGAAACTTCACAGTTTTCTAATCTAAGTCAAATCATGTACATTGCAATAACGTGACGCATGACTTGATTCATTGAGTTGTAGGTCACTGAAGAACCAATTTTACATAAAAAGTCATATCTTGGTCTTAGGATAACTTTCTTAGCATGTTGTCTTTTTCTAAAAATAAATATCATTATTCATTGTTTATTCTAAAAACTATAGTATAATATAGTGCTTCAGTATTTATGCCTTTAAACTTGTTGGGATATAAAGAGGCACACTTCTCTTACAAACAAGTAAACGATTACCAATTGAATCTTCTTATGCTACCAATCTTTCCTTGAAGAGAAAATAGCGAATCAAATAGCTCATACTAATTTTGGAGTTGAATGCGTTGAAGATTCAAGAAAAGAAAAAGATGGGAATTTTCATTTCCTTGTTGTCGCATCAAGGCGGTGCCACCATGAAGATTTTATTTCCTTGATAGTTCTGGATTTCGTACTAGGTGTGATATTTTGATGCATGTTACCTTATGTTCTGCTACTTTTGACTGTTTTTGTTGTTTGTATTTACGAGAATCATGCCAAGCAGTTGGGAATTCAGTTGCCAGTCAAGAGGTGGCGTGCTGCTTCTGATTGTTAGTTATTATACATTTCTCTTTTGTAGGGATTGTCAGCTGGTTTGCTAAGGCAAGCGACATACACAACTGCTCGTCTTGGATCCTTCAGGTTTGTAAGCTAGTAACTTATTTCACCAGTTGCATTTTAAATACGTAGTTAGCACATGAAGATTCATGACTTTGGAGTTAATAGTATATCTGACCTTTAAGCTGGTGACTGGAGAATGCACCATATGCTTGTGGTTCTGTAGTAGTAGTTTAGAGAAAAATTGCGGTAAATTGATGCTTTCTATCTAGTGTTGGCAATTCGCAGCATTTGTGACAATCCCGGTGTGCACATCTACATGACTTATCAATTGCACACTCAAAAAAGAAAAAGGAAAAACTCATGAATTGTAAGATAACTGCCGAACCAACACAAGTTTTTTTTATCATTTGTCAAGTTGTGTTGAAAACACTGTCAAGAGGGAACACTATTAAGTTAAAGTTGGAGTTGTCAGATTTATCATTCCTGGAGATGGAAATAAAACATGACAGTGGAAGCCATCATAAAGAAAAACAATGCTAGTGCTTTTACCATCTTCAGGGCAAGAAAATCACTTGGGCATAGTTTGTCAGCTAATTTGATCCTATTTTATATCCGGAAGAGGTTAGATCCTGACTATGCTAGCAGACATTCAATTTGACTTGATTTTATGTCTTCACCCTGTATTTCTTCAGGGTTTTAACAAATAAAGCAGTTGAAGCAAACGATGGAAAACCACTACCCCTAGTCCAGAAAGCTTTTATTGGTCTCAGTGCTGGAGCAATTGGAGCATGTTTTGGTAGTCCTGCAGATTTGGCACTCATTAGGATGCAGGCTGATTCAACCTTGCCAGCAGCCCAGCGCCGCCACTATAAGAATGCTTTTCATGCACTTTACCGTATTATTGCTGATGAAGGTGTTCTGGCACTTTGGAAGGGTGCTGGTCCAACTGTAGCGAGAGCTATGTCGCTCAACATGGGCATGCTTGCCTCCTATGACCAGAGTGTTGAGTTACTTAGAGATCAACTTGGTGCTGGAGAAATCACTACAATGCTTGGTAAGACGATGTTATTTCATATTTAATTTTGCAGTATTATGTTTTGTCATTTCTCTGCTGGGAATTGCCTCGGAATTTTGAGACTGTGAAGCAGAGTGGCATGCTGATCATACACCCCCTATGCCAAAATGTAATGCATCTTAGTTTTTTCAGAAGTCAAAAGATTTTAAATTTGACCAAGTATATAGAAAATAATAACATCTACAACATCAAATACATATAATCTGAAAGTATATTCCACGATTATTCTAATAATATTGATTTGATATTGTAGATGTTGATATATTTTTCTACATATTTGGTCAAACTTTACATCCTTTGGCTTTTTAAAGAAGTAAGATGCACTACATTTTGGCATAGAGGGAGAGTATTATCCAGAGGCCGTGGAAGCGTATGACATCTTTCGTGCATCTCTGGGGGATATATAACAATGAATAACAAGTGGATTTCGAGCCAATATAGAACCACTGCCGCCATGTCATGCTCTAAATTTGGTCTTTGCTTGGTTCGTTGGACGACCTCATGTTCCAAGGAACATCTTTCCATCTGTGCTGTTCAACTCTGCCAATCTTAACAGCTCAGGTTGCACCCTAGCCAATTCCATTTCTAAAGGAAAAAAAAACTCTGGGTTTGAATGCTCCGCTGGCCTATTGGGGGATGCCTGCATGATGGTAGGCGTGCTAAAAACAGCCTTCCATTTTAATTAGTTCAAGGACGTCTACATTTGTGGTATGTGTCGAGGAAGTTGTGCGCTGCCGCACTGCTTTAAAGAACTTTAGTTCATATTCCTTTCTTTACACACTATGCTGTTAAGTTTTTCTGTGATAGTTTTCACCATGTTATGTTTTATTTTGCTTTCTGTTAAGACTGTGCTCCGATTGCAACTGCTTCCCATTATTCTTACAAACGCTCTACTCATTCCATACATGACACTTAATCTGTCTTCTAGGTGCCAGTGCTGTTTCAGGATTCTTTGCATCTGCTTGCAGTTTGCCCTTCGATTATGTGAAGACACAGGTTCAGAAGATGCAGCCTGATGCCACTGGAAAGTATCCATACACTGGGTCTCTTGACTGTGCAATGAAGACCTTGAAGAGTGGCGGGCCATTTAAGTTCTACACTGGCTTTCCAGTCTACTGCGTCAGGATTGCTCCACATGTCATGGTATGCAGATATTCCATGATGTTTTTCTGCTTAACATACAGCTTTGCATCTCCATGTTCTATCAAACTTACCTAATGAGGTATTGTATGCAGATGACTTGGATTTTCTTGAGTCAGATCCAGAAGGTCGAGAAGCGTGTCGGCCTTTAAGAGCTGTGTTATGCTATCCCTGCCTAGAGAATAATAATAATAGTGTGGCTGCTTTGTACCTTATAAGTTATAAGCCAGCAGTTGGTTCTGATAGACAAAATTTGAACATATTTCCTTAGTTTATATGCTACCATGGTGCTTTGAGTCTTTCGCACCAATTATCTATATTTTTGTAGTCCTCCTGTTTGACAAGTATCAATATGTATTTGGTTGCTGTTTTACGGGGTAACATGCATAGTAACTTGTTGCTCATGCATTTTATGCGTATCTCACTGCTGCATTAGGTGAAACGGTGATATTGATATTTGTGTTGGCTCTTGATCATGTCCACCTTTACAGAGAACTGTGATCTCAAGTCGTTAATGCACATAAAATCCTGAGTTACCTTGACGGCCTGCAAATATTACTCATTATCCTTTTACCTTGGATTGCCTATGGATTGTAGTTATATACTCATATTTAACAATAGCATACTACTAGATTTCATTTGCTTTTCTGTACCGGTGGAACCATCAATTACTTGCAGAGGGATTGCTTGGTTTTGAACTCATGTCAGACAGACTGGATAACATTCAGCTGTAGGATTGTTTGGTTTCTGATTTGCTGTTGCATTGTGGATGGAATTCACGCCGTCAGATTGCAAATGTGCAGGCCACATCTACAAATCTGAAATGGTAGTAGCCTATTTATCCTTCATATACTCTTCTGAACATTGCTGTATTTTCTGTGTACAGTCAGTTTAACGGGATATTTGCCAGTTATGTGGTCACGGTACCCCTTCTTCTCAATGCTACTAGGAGAGCTACACTTTACCAGCATTCAACTACTCCCAACTTCCATCAGTGTGTACTAGGTAGAGCTCAGTTTAAAAAGGTAATGGCCCCTTTATGATAAATGTGCTTCTTTTTCATGTTCAGCCTCAAACAAATTGTAGTACTAATACCGGCACTTCGGATAGAAGAATTAATGAGCTGACTGCCGAGCAAAAAGCGAGGAGACAGCTGTGGTCTATGGATATTGGAGATTGGACTGTCGCGTGCCTCTGTAGCTGCATTTCAGCAATACAGCTCCTGACGCACGCTTCTAGCCAGAAATGAGATTCCGATGGGGGTAACCTAATTAGCTTGCATTTGACCAAAAGGAAACTAAAACACGAAATCCCAGTTTAATATGGCAGAAAAATCACATAGGAAAATTTCTCTAGCTTCCCATTGGTTTTGGGGGCTGAGCGATATTAGTGGTTCTCACATCTTCTTCTCAACTGTTCAGCATCTCATCTTTTTTCCTTGCCCGTGCGTTGGATCTGACGTGTATATCCATATTATTGCATATTCTGAACTTTTCTCATTGGTTTCGGTTAGCTGTTTTTATCCGTTTTTGAAGTTTTCTCTTGCATTTTCTACGTGCCAAGAGGTAGTCATAATGGCTTTCCTTCCATTTTCCTAATATCGTGAACTTTTCATCGTGGCCACCATGCATCATGCATGCATCAATTGCGAAACAAAGAAATTAACACCGTGGAAAAGTAGTTTGTTGCGTTGTTTGGAGGAAAGAAGCTAGGGAATATACTGTACTCAACCAAAAAGTGTCCCCTGGTAGTTTAGGAGGCTGTTACGACTACAGGACAATTTGGGACATTCCTTCTGTTTGTGTTCTTAATTTAGACAAACTGACCTTGGGGAAACAAAAAGGCCACACTCTTCTGGCTCTCAAGTAGTATTAAAAACTAGCATAGTGTTATCTGACGTTGCGTTTTTGCCAAATGTTATGAAATTTTCAAACAACCTCTGAAACTCCGAAGAATCCTATCCCATAGTACATGTACATTGTCCCTTTTTCTCTCATATGTGAGAAACAAACGAAATCAGAGCTAGACTGCTCCTATGTGTCACATATATCCATGGAGATAATAAAATACATTTTCGTTCCGTTCCTCTTTTCTTTCTACTAGATCTCAGAAGAGTTGTCCGGACATACAGGTGGCATCGTGTTGTGCCAAAAATTATTGACTGTCATTCCAAAGAATAATATAAGTGGTGCCCCACCAACCTTTTTTCTCCTACGTGGGGATAGCAACAATGTGCCCGCCAAACTTGAAACGTCATACTGCACCGACCTGTTAGTCCAACTGTCCACCTCACCATGGAATTGTCAAATCAAAATTGGATCTCATTATTTTCCAACAAAAATTCAAATCATTTTTTAAAATAGAATTTTATAGCTAATTCGGAGTATTTCCCAACAAATATCAGTGTCCACAGCACAAAAAAGAGAATCTTCACTAGTCATCAGCAAAGATCCTTACTCGGAACCAACGATGAAGATAGTATCACAATCAACATTGGACGGTATCCAAGTCATCAATGCATAAATTGTCCTAGGCCATTGTACAACTTTTCATGACAATTTTTATCCTTTTTCCTTGAGTAAACCCTCATTTATTTAAGGCTCAACGGAGAAAAAACACATATTAGGAGTATTTTCCCAACAAATGTCGGTGTCATCATAGAAGAAAAGGAGAATCCTCCACTGACCATCATCAAAGATCCTTACTCGGAATCATCGACCAAGATAGCATTACAATCCACATCGGACACATGCCCAACCCACTACATCAATGCACAAATTATGCTATAGGTCATCACACAAGTATTACCATGCAAAAAAGGTAGGTTTTCATAAGAAAAACATCGTTTTTGTCAATTGTCGATGGACTGAGAATTATTTTAGTCTCCGTCGACACCGAGAGATCAATCCAACATCAAGATGCGTACAAGAATTTACCTTTTTCTTTTTAATTATGAGAACAAACTCTACATTCTCTGAACATGTGAACAATTTTGTACATCATCATAAAAAAAGAGGTATTGGACATGTATGAACAATTTTTTAAATAATCGAGGCTTAGTTAAATCCAAGTCGACTTAGATTTAGAAAATATTTATTTTAGAAGGAAAGTCAATTGATTTTTGGACACGGAAAATGTTTGCGCGTTAGTTCATTATATGAAAAAGTAAAAGAAACTTAAAAGTTTCAACAAGAAAAATTGATCATGTAATCTTAATTAAAAAATAGTATCACAAAAAGTCAACATTTTCTTTAGAGTTTCTTACATTTGGAACTCTTTTCTAAGAGTTTGGAGCCAGCACCACACTCTCAGTATTATCTATTTCGGGCTGGTATCTATTTAAACAGCATCCCGTCCCTCCATTCTACTCTCCTCTCCTCCCATTCGTTTCTTGAAGGGTTCGAAATTTTCATTTTTTGAAGGAAATTTCTCTCCTCGGTCCATTCTTATTAGCTAGCTAGGCTAGGCTAGGTAGGTAGTGTATCAAGTTTCTAACTGGATTCTTCCTCTTCAATGGCGCGGATGGCAAGCAGCAAGGGGAGCAGCGGGCGTGAGCGCGAGCGCGAGCGCTCCGAGGGGAAGAAGTCGCTGCTGCTGGGGCGGTTCGAGTTGGGGAAGATGCTGGGGCAGGGCAACTTCGCCAAGGTGTACTTCGCCCGCAACGTGGTCACCGGCGAGGAGGTGGCCATCAAGGTGATCGAGAAGGAGAAGATCTTCAAGTCCGGCCTCACGGCGCACATCAAGCGCGAGATCGCCGTACTCCGGCGGGTGCGCCACCCGAACATCGTGCAGCTGTATGAGGTCATGGCTACCAAGCTGCGAATCTACTTTGTCATGGAGTACGTCCGCGGCGGCGAGCTCTTCGCGCGCGTCGCCAAGGGCCCGCTCCCGGAGGCCGAGGCCCGACGCTACTTCCAGCAGCTGATCTCTGCGGTGGCGTTCTGCCACGCGCGCGGGGTGTACCACCGGGACATCAAGCCCGAGAACCTCCTCGTCGACGACGCCGGCGACCTCAAGGTCTCAGACTTTGGGCTGTCCGCCGTCGCCGAGCAGATACGCCACGACGGGCTCTTCCACACCTTCTGTGGCACTCCCGCGTACGTGGCCCCCGAGGTGCTGTCGCGGCGCGGATACGACGCCGCCAAGGCCGACCTCTGGTCCTGTGGCGTCGTGCTCTTCGTCCTCGGCGCCGGCTACCTCCCCTTCCAGGACCGAAACCTTGTCGGGATGTACCGCAAGATCCACAGGGGAGAGTTCCGCTGCCCCAAGTGGTTCTCCCCCGAACTCCACCACCTCCTCCGCCGCCTGCTGGACACCAAGCCGCCGCGCCGCGCCGCCGTGGACGAGATCATGGACAACGAGTGGTTCAAGGTCGGATTCCGCCGCTTCTCCTTCCGCATCGAGAGCGATCGCTCATTCACCCGCTTCGAACTCGACGAAGGCGAAGTCTACGCGCCAAGCTCGCCGCCGGACACGCCGCGGACGGAGGACGGCGGCGACCGCGCTGCCGACCCCGACCTGCAGCAGAGAATGACCACGTGCGGATCGGCGCCGTCGCTGCTGGAAGGGAGGTTGCTGGGCGAAAGCTCGCGGCGGCGGTCGAGCCTGAACGCGTTCGACCTCATCTCCTTCTCGCCGGGGTTCGACCTGTCGGGGCTGTTCGAGGCCGAGGGTAGCGGCAGCGGCACCGGCGAGGGCGAGCAGCAGCAGAACGCGGCGCGGTTCGTGTCGGCGAAGCCGGTGGAGGATATCCTGGCTGCGCTGGAGAGGACGGCAGCGGCGGCAGCGATGGCGGTGCGGGCGAGGGAGGACGGGACGGTGGTCATGGAGGGGACGCGGGAGGGCGCGCACGGCGCGCTGGCGGTGGCCGCGGAGATCTACGAGCTCACCGCAGAGCTGACAGTCGTGGAGGTTCGACGCAAGGCCGGCGGCGCCACCGAGTACGACGAATTCTTCCGGTCGCGCCTAAAGCCCTGCCTTCACGAGCTCATGTGCGACGAGCAGCCGCGCGCCGACGCCGGCAAGCCCTCTCGTTGAGCATGATCGTGCGGTACATGCACGCACGTTCGGTTTGGCTGGTCAATGGCCATTAACCATACTGATACTGTACACATACAACATTTACGTCTGTACAGAAAAACGTATATACATACGTACGTACGTATGAGCCTGCCTCGGCGAGCTCATGCGCGACGAGCGGAGCCGTGGAGACCTCTCGACGAGTACGATCATGGCGGACGGTCTGTTTTGACTGGTCATGAGAATCGTACGCACATACGTACATGTATGTATGTACAAGAAAAAAAGTATATACGTACGTACACCATTTTTTTGGCGGTGCTATGGATGGAATCTATTTTGAAAGTTCCATTCAGTGACACCGTTTAAATGGTAATAAAACGGGGTGAAAATGGGGGGAGATTGTATGTTCATTAGGAGATCAAGTGTGTTAGTAAGTAAGTGTCAAAGTGTGTGTGGTTTGATGTTTTGTTGATGTATGTGTTCGCTCTTTCGCTGTATATTTGGAGAGAGGAAATTAATGAAACTGATTGATTCTTTTGTTTTTGTACATACTCACACAGCCACACAATCTTCATACATATTAATCATTTTAGAAAATGATGTGTCATCCATAATGTGCAGGAGCTAGTACAAACTTGCCATATACACGATCAGTTAATTGGCAGATCAACGCATGGCCACGTAATCTGAAGCAGTCTAGCCTAGGACAATGACACGATATACAATCAAATTTATTTTGCTTAAATGTATACCGTTTCTAATGGTAAGTACAAAAACATGGTCAAGAACAACGAAAATCAAACACCAAAACGTGTAAAAACAAACATGAAAATGAATTGAAAAATGTCGGTGGCGTACGTGTCCAGTTAACCTCCCAAATTCGTGACATCTGGTTAAGCAGATGGTACCTAGGAAGAGCTTACGAATCTTTATCTCTTCACATCGGTAAGGGCCAACTAATTGTACAAAACCAAGATAATTTTCAGCCACAAGCTCAAAACGGCCCTACGATTAAACAAATTCGACTGGCAATCCAGAGGCGCCGCGTGCACGATTACGTATAGTAGTGCCCCTTCGCCTCCACCAGTCCAAGATCACACTGTCACGGAGTCTTCTTCACGCTACGCTAATAGCGTTTTTGAAAACGACTTTACATTGTAATATTTCTGCAAAATTTCCTCTTATTTTATGTACCTGCCACGACGCTGAACCCTCTGGCGTCTGCGCACGTACACAATTAGTCTGACATGTGTGCACACGCAGAGTCGCATGAGGCCAGGTCACGGGGTTTACATTAAGTTATTATAAGCTTAAATCGTCATAACATACAGTTTTTATACTGGGGGATCAGCGTGCGTGTCAGTAGTCTGCTGATTTAGTGGAACTTGGTCACTTACCCGACTCTTAGTTGGCTAGTTTTTCTTGGATAGGATTTTGGCGGTTTGCATGCCAGCATTGCCGGAAGTAGGTGTTGGTGGGGTTTGAAGTGTTGACCGATGTTGTCTGTTTGGGTTAAATCATCCTCGCATGGCCTGAGTCGTGAATCAACTAGTTTAGCGTTTGTCAAATGCTACTTTGTAAATAGATCAAGGTTTAAAATAGCATGCTAAGAAAAATAGCGGCGGGTTTCATGCAGATGTACACGCTATAGCGCGTTAATAGTGTGCTATGTTTCAAATAGCGGTTCGAAAAAAATGAGATATAGCCCCAAAATAAAGGATTTTAACAAGAATAAAAGATATACTCCAAAAATATAAGAATAATATATGCATAACCACATATAATTTTTTCCCGATTGTGTAGAAGCTTAACATCAACATCTCACGGAACAACAATATAGCATAAATTACATATTGCGAATCATCAGTATTAGCTATGTCATCTTTCGATTCAGAAAAGGAAACAATAAATTTAGTTTATCACCATGATGAACAAAAAGCAATTTTTTCTGGTTTCTATGGTGGAAAACTCGGACCATTGGACAAATAGGTTGGAAAAAATAGCGTGCTAAAGTCATGACGTTTTAGCGCGATATAGCATGATATTTCGTGAATAGCGCCATAGCGAGCAAAATCATTAAAATTTAGCGCGGACCATCCTGATATGCTTGTATCGTGCTATTAGCGCCTAAATAGCGTGCTATTTTTCCCCCATGAAATAGATGGTTACAAACATAGTAATGCGGGGTTGTCTAGATCTCACGGATTGACTAAAAAGACGGTGAACAACACGAAGAACGTGGTGATGAACACAAAGAATGAGCGGAAGAAGAAAAAAACAAATAAAATGTTGACTAGAAGAGCTTGCTCGATAAAACTCAAAACACACACATGGTGAAGCCATGAATCAAGAACACAAAGCAACTCAACTCTTGATGAAAACAATTTTCCTCACCGGTCGGTCCAATGACACAATAGAATCTAGTTAACAAGAGATTGACAAGAGCTCAATAGAATCCCAAATAAGAAAGATACTTTTTCCAATTGAATTGAGAGACCGATGTCAAGAAAAACATAGATTGATGTCAAGAAGAAGTCGAACAACTTTTTTTTAGAGAAAAGACTCAATTCGATCCCGACTTTGAATTAACAAAACTCTCAACCGGCCAGGGATTACATATTAACCAGCACCAACCGAATGATTTAGCTGGAAGAGCAGTCTACAATGCAACACACCAACAAGCATAGATATGAAAAGAACACACAGATTGCATATGTCGCTACCCTCTACACTTAGGCCAAGAACAACAGAGCTGAGGTAGCCGAAGCAAACAACTTTTGCGAGGAGGGTCGAGACCGTGCCACCACCGGGCATGAAAGAGGCAACTCCTTCCTTCTCAAAAGCATAACGGCAAGAAGAGCTATGAGAGGAGCTGACATCACATCGACACGAAGGTAGCACATCACTGACCTGCACGCTGATACGTGTCAAACGTATCTATAATTTTTGATTGATCCATGCTAGTTTTGGGATATTGTCACATGTTTCTATTATCATATTACATCATTTCTATGCATTTTGTCGTACTAACCTATTGACAAGATGCCTAGTGCCAGTTTCCTGTTTTTGTATTTCAGAAAATTTACTTCTGGAAATATTCTCGGAATTGAATGAAAATTTATGGGGAATTTTTACTCGACGGAAGGCACCAGGACACCAAAGGGGAGCCTAGGGGGCCACCCACAGGCCAGGGGCGGCCCCCTGCCACGGCCCAGGGCCACCAGTGGGTGGGACCCGCCCCTGTCCTGTCCTGTGGGCACCCCCTCGGCCCCCTCCGATGCCTATAAAATCCCATTAAACCTAAAAACGTCGAGGCGGCCATTATTTTCCAGATAGGTCACCCCGACGCGCCGTCACCGTAAACCCTAGTTCGGGGGTGATTCTGAAGCTGATACCGGCACCCTGTCGGAGGGGAGATCGATCCCGGAGGGCTCTTCATCGCCATGCCTTCCTCCGGGATGATTTGTGAGTAGTCCCACCTTGGACCATGGGTCCATGGCAGTAGCTAGATGGTAGTCTCTCTCTTGTGCTTCATGTCTTATGATCTTGTGAGCTGCCTAACATGATCAAGATCGACTATTGTAATGCTATGTGATGTGTTTGCTGGGATCCGATGGATTATGAAGTTATGATCAGATTGTGCATGATTCTTATATGTTGATTTATGTTCTTGCATGCTCTCCGATGTGCATAGTTACTTTGGCCAAGTGATTTTGTGTATCTCCAAGAGGGAGTATTTATGCTAGATAGTGGGTTCATGCCCCCTTTTGTTCCTGGGCACGAGTGACAGAAACGTCTAAGGGCGAGGGTGTGTTGTTGCTACTAAGGGTAAAACAGCGGTGTTAATGTCTTTTTTGATATTAGTATTGCTTACTTCATGTGCTTTACTTAATGCAATTGTCTGTTTCTTGCAACTTAATACCGTTGGGTGACAGGCTGGATAGCGATCCCACAGTGGACTTTTTTAGACAAAGATGCAGTTGGACTCAACGGTCTTTGTTTTGTCGTGATGCCTACATAAATATTATCATGTTCTCTTTGTCATAGCTAGATTACGTGAAAGAGCATGGTTGCCCCCATGTGTTGTTTTGGTAATTAATGACAATCTCTATGGACTAATGTGTGCTTTGAGTTATATTTGCAGTGTTGGTCCATAAGGAATGCTTGGACTCCATATGTTGGAGTCAAGGCTAAAAGAAGAAGACTATATGTTGATCAAGGCTAAGTGCAAGTTGATCAACATACAAGATTAGGGCATGTGAAGAAGAAGATCATTTGTTGATCAAGGCCAAGGTGTTTCTCCATGAGCATGAATCAAGAGGAAGATCCTATGTTGTCCATGGAGGATGGCGTCACGTGGTGATCGTCATCAAGATAAAGGCCACGTGAAGATATGTTGAAGAGTGCCTCTCCCATCTTGGTGTATGGGGGAGCAATATGCGATTCTTCACCAAGCGGAGCACAATCAAGAAAGGTGATCCACTTGAGAGTAGATCAAGATCGTCATCATCTAGCTCAAGTGGAATGCGCAAGGCAAAGGTATGATCTTGATAGGGTTTCTATTTTACCGGTCTCGCGGTGTAGTTGGGAGACCGGGTTTTAGGATAGGTAACCGTACTATCAAGAGGGGCTCTCAAGTGAGCTTTAGCGTATCGGTCGTAGAGAGCTCAAACCTTTGCATCCTTGGCATCATCTTTATTGGTTCCTATTTGGCTCTTATCGTGGTGTGGTATTGGTGCTTGTCGTGCTTGTCATGACAAGCCCAAGGTCACCGAAAACGGTTTTCATATGTGTTCCCTATTGAGTTTTCGGTGTCGGAGATTTTGTCGGTCCATCTATGCGGAAGGTTTCACTCTTCCATTTATTAGAAAAATATCCATTGCTTGGTTTCAATATTCTCACATGTTATTGGGTAGCATTTGTCGTCCTCTTTCCAACAAAGTTGGTTTCATGTTATTCGGACTTCATTTGCAAAAGATATGGTTTTCCGGTTTTTAATAGAAAGGTTTTACCTCTCATCATTTGGTTTTACCACATCTTGTTGAACAATGATGTTTCTATGTATATTCTTGTAGTGCTCGTTGTGACGATTCCAACGAGTCCAAGATTACCGAAAACGGAGTTCGTATGTGGAAGATATTGCATTTTCAGTATCGGTTGTTTTTAAACAGAAAAAGTAAAAGGAAAGAAAAAAAGCAGGCTGGCCGGCCCCCCAGCCGGCCTAGGCCGGGCACCAGCCGAGCAGCTCTGGGAGGTGTCCGGCCTCCCGGCCGGCCCCCAGGCCAGGCACCCTGCACACTGAAAAAGCTTCCCAACGGCCATATTTTTGGCCTCCTATTTAAGGGGTTTCTTCCCCAAATAAACACTAACCTTTTGCCAACTTCTTGAGCTATTTTCTCCCTCCATTGTTGTCCTTCTCAAGCTTGGCTTTCTCTCAATCTCTCCGATAGTTCTTGCTACCTTTTGAGGAAAAAGAGAGAGGAGATCTAGATCCTTGTTTCCACCGGTTGATTTCTCCTCTAAGTGAGGGGAACACTTTGGATCTAGATCTTTGGAGTTTCTTTGTGTTTCTCCTTTGTTCTTCCTCTCTAATCCCTCCCAAGCATTAGTTGCTTTGGTTGGATTCGGGTTGGAAGAACTTGATCACTTAGTGTGTTCTTGCCATTGCATTAGTTGCATCGGTTTGAGTTCTCCACGGTGATACGTGGAAGTGAAGTTGAGAAGCTTGTTCCTCTTGGGTGCTTTGGTGCCCTAGAGCTTGTTCCTCTAGGGCACGTTGGTACCCTAGACGGTTGTTGTTTTCTCGGAGTCTTGGTGGCTCACGGGATTTGTTGGGAGCCTCCAATTAGGTTGTGGAGGGAGGCCCAACCTTGTTCGCTTCGGAGCTTTGGTAGCTACGAAGACATTGCCGGGAGCCACCAATTGAGTTGTGGTGTGTGCCTCGGCCTTGGGCATCAAGTCTTGGTGGCTAGGTGCATTTGGTGAAGACCCTCCAACTTGTGGAGTGAGCTTCACCCTTGTAAAGGTTCTAGTTGTCAACCTCAACGGCAACATAGTGACAAGTGCCTCGCCACATTGGTGGTAAGACACAACGGAGATACGGTGTGCCATATCAAGGCTACTCGGTGTTTCACATTGGTGAACACCGCGCCACTCCAACAGAGACTAGCTTCCATTGGGAAGTGAACTTCGGGATAAATCATCGTCTCCAAGTGCCTCGGTATTTCTATCCCGAGCTTCTTACTTATGCTATTTACTTTGTGATAGACATCGAGCTTAAAGTCATATATCTTGCTATCACCTAGTTGATCATATTGCTTAGCATAAGTTGTTGGTGCACATAGGTGAACCTAGCTAGTTTAGGTTTTGGCTTGATAAATTAAACGTTAGTTTTATTCCACATTTATTCAAGCCTTAACCGTAATAATATTACATCACCTATTCACCCCCCCCCCTCTAGGCGACATCCGTGTCCTTTCATTAAGTTTGTGTTATAATCTTGTCAATTGCCCAGCTGTAATTTGTTTACCCATCATATGAGTGTTTTATTTACTTGAGAGACTCCACTAGTGAACCCATGGCCCCCGGTCCATATTTTATATTAATTGCAACCTTTATTCATCACTTTTCATCATCATTACTCCACTGGTCTATTTTCATATTTTCATCTATTTCACTATACAATTAACCGCTTTGTTTTCTGCGAGACCGGAAAGATTGACAACCTTTCCGCCGTTGGGGGCAAAGTATTTTGGTTGAGTGTGTGCAGGTCCACATCTATTGAAGATTAAGTGCCAGAGATCTTCAATATTCACTTTGTTGTTGATTTCAAAATCCTACTAGTTCGATAAACCTCGGTTCGTTAACGAGGGAAAACTGCTACTTGCTACATCCACGCCTTCGCTTGGGGCACCACCCAACGCATCATTCAACACACTAGCACACGCCAGCTACACCGCCATCGCCCACGAACACCTAAATGGAGCAGGAAAGTTGTCGGGGGTAGTCAACCTCGTGAATATAGTGAGGGACCGGGTGCTCAAGCCGCGGCCATGCCACTGCCACAAAAAAGGGGAACCCTTCTGCACAGGATCGAGGACGTCGATTTGCTGGGGGCAGAGGAC
Organism: Puccinellia tenuiflora; assembly: GCA_012064385.1. Lineage (NCBI taxonomy): Eukaryota > Viridiplantae > Streptophyta > Magnoliopsida > Poales > Poaceae > Puccinellia > Puccinellia tenuiflora. The sequence goes on from QRDG01000711.1 coordinate 75,657, forward strand.
AAGTGTCACGCTAGAACGCACCACCAAAGAAGACGTTGGACCTGCAGGGGAAAGCATTGCTTGCCACCGTCGCCAGAACCACAACACCGCCCAACACCACCGTACCATGGCACCGCTCACCCAAGACCACAACTTCCCCCAGACGGTGTCTCCAGGAGAACCTATCACACACAGCGACGGCGCTGCCCAATCCAAAGTGGATTTTGAGCTTTCCTTTGGGAACACAATAGGGTATGGGAGGGAGGGTCACGACAACGCCTCCAAGGAGTAAAGCGGCACCCTTGAGCATCGCCTATGACGGGGCGGACCAGCTGGGAAGGGGTTCCCCTGGACCCACATCTGAACCTCCAACTCCTCTTCATCAAGGACAAGGACGACCTAGGTTGTCGTTCCCCGGGAAGGACGAGGAGGAGTGAGCCAGAGAGGGGAGGGGAGTCGTACCTTCAGATCTGAAGCAGGGTTTGAAGTACATATCACGTCACGATTACCTCGCCTCGCCACCCTAGCAACCAAGAGTACTGGACACCAGCACCTTCGATCGGCGCCTGTGATGTGTGATGATGATAGCGTTGGTGGTACCCCAAGCGAAGGTGTGGATGTAGCAAGTAGCAGTTTTCCCTCAGTGAAGAACCAAGGTTTAATCGAACCAGTAGGACTTTGAAATCAACAACGAGGTGCACGTCGATAATCTCTGGTGCTTAACCATCAACGAGCGTGGACCTACACACACTCAAACAATTACTTTGGCCCCAATGGCAGGAAGGTTGTTGATGACCCACAAGTATAGGGGATCTATCGCAGTACTTTCGATAAGTAAGAGTGTCGAACCAACGAGGAGCAGAAGGTATTGACTTGTAGATTCGTGCAAGGTTTCACTACAAACACTAACAAACAGATTTTTATGGGTTTTTATAGTAACAAATAAATAAAGTGCGAGTAAATAAAAGAGAGCAATAATTATTGCAGCAAGTGGCCCAATCCTTTTTAGCACAAAGGACAAGCCGGTGATTCTACTTATGGTGGCTAAACGCTCCTAAGGACACATGGGAGTTATGTCAAGTCACTTTCGCTTCATACCGTTGCTTAATGTTTAATGTTTTGCTAAGTGTTGTGTGGGTGAACCCATGCTAATGAACCGCCCTTACTTGGACTATAACACACTTGTGATTACACTTCCCTACAAGCATCCACAAATGCAAGTAAGTATTTAAGAATTAACTAACCACAGCCTTAAACTCTGAGATCCTACGCTCCCTTATGCACTAGTTTACCGGTGGGGGTTTAGGTTTCTGTCATTCCTGCAACCACCTCAGAAGCAAACTAAATACACAATGCATTCCCCTCGGACCATAAATGTGAAGTGTCATGTAGTCGACGTTGACACAACACCACTAGAAGAATAACACCACAACTTCAATATCAAACCATTAAATATTACTCAGCATAATTCCACTACTTGCAACGAGACTCCCAATGTCTTCAAGAACTAAACGAACTACTCACAAGACATCGTATGGATCATAATCAGAGATGATAAATGGATGAATAACAATCTGGTCATAAAAGTATTTCACCGATAAAACTCAATAGCATCAACTACACAGGGCAATCAACACAGGAAAAGTGATCCCAATGAACTACAACAAGTATAACCCTAGATGCAACAGTGGAACGGAGTGGAGCTGTGGGGATGACGGTGCTGTTGGTGAGGATGGTGTTGATGATGATCCCGATGAAGCCTGTGAAGATGACGATGGCGACGATCTCCCCTCTCCGGGAAGGAATTTCCCCGATAGATTTCTCCCTGCCGGAGAGCTTTTTCTCTCTCTGTGGTTTCCGCCCCTGAGGCGGCGGCGGAATATTTCTTCGAAGTGTCCTCATGATTTTTAGGCCAGATAGGTCATATACGCGAAAGGGGGGAACCGGAGGCGACCCAGGGCCACCAGGTGGGCCCCAGGCGCGGCCCAAGGGTGGGCCACGGCCAGGTGCCTCCTGGTGGCTCCCCTCTGGTCCCTCTTCTGGCTTCTCTCGTCATCTGGAAAAATGCTGATCCCTGAATTTTTGCGGAATTTTTGGCGATGCAGAAGTATAGTATCTTGACGGTGCTTTTTCCAGCTGATTTCGGGCTCCGGCAGTCAAATCACCAACAATCATCAAACATGAAAAATAAGATAAAATAACATAAGTATAGCATTATAATATGAAATATATCCATGAATAACAGTAAATTATGATATAAAATAGTGATGCAAAATGGACGTATCAGTTGTCAATCTTCCCGGTCTGCTGAAAACAAAGTGGTTAAAATGAATAGTGTAGTGGATGAAATATGGAAACGGACCAGCGAGCAAATGATTATGAGAAGCAAGTAAATGCTGTTGTAATCAATGAAAAAATATGGACCGGGGGCCATGGGTTCAATAGTGGTGTCTCTCCATAAGATAAAATACTCATGTGACGGGTAAACGAATTACAGCTATGCAATTGATAAGATTATGACACAAACTTAATCTAGCCAAATCAAAGAGTTCATGGTAATATTCATGTAGGCATCACAAAAAATAACAAAGACCGTTGAGTCCAACTGCATCTTTGTCTAATAAGTCCATCTAGGGATCGCTATCCAGCCTGTCATCACCCATCGGTATTAAGTTGCAAGCAACAGACAATTGCATTAAGTAAAGCGCATGATGTAAGAAATATCTATAATCATGTAAACATAAACACCGTTGTTTTACCCCTAGTAGCAACAGCACACCCTCGTCCTTAGACGTTTCTGTCACTCGTGCCCAGGCACAAGAGGGGGCATGAACCTACCATCTAGCATAAATAATCTCTCTTGGAGATACAAGCAATCACTTGGCCAAAGTAACTATGCACAACGGAGAACATGCAAGAACATAAATCAACATATAAGAACCATACACAATCTGATCATAACTTCATAATCCATCGGATCCCAGCAAACACATCATATAGCATTACAATAATCGATCTTGATCATGTTAGGCAGCTCACAAGATCATAAACAATGAAGCGCAAGGGAGAGAGACAACCATATAGCTACTGCCATGGACCCGTAGTCCAAGGTGGAACTACTCACGCATCATCCCGACGGAAGGCATGGCGATGTAGAGCCCTCCGAGATCGATCTCCCCCCCGACAGAGTGCCGAGATTGACTTCACAATCTCGCCGAATTAGGTTTCGAGATGGCGGCGGCTTCGGGTCGAGTTCGTGGAAAATAATCACCGCCCCGACGAAATTAGGCTAATTGTGATTTTATAGGCGTCAGAGGGGGCCGAGGAGGTGCCCGAGGGGCAGGGGCGGGCCCCACCCCGCAGGTCCAGGTGGGACCGCGGCTAGGGGTCGGCGTCCCTGGCCCCTAGGTCACCTCCTGGGTCGTCCTCTGGTTCCTAGCTTCGTCTTGGCGTATAAAAATTCCCCGTAAATTTTTGTGCAATTCCGAGAATATTTCGAGAAGTGGATTTTCTGAAATAGAAAATAGCAAAAACAGAGAACTGACACTGGGCATCTTGTCAATAGGCTAGTCCAATAAAATGCCTAAAAATAATATAATAAGATAGTAAAAACATGTGACAATGGTACTAAAAAAGCATGGATCATTCAAAAATTATAGATACGTTTGACACACACTAGTACAAAAACTGTTATTCGTGGCGCATCATTTTTCACTACTCGTAGCGCAGGGGCATGCGCCACTGACTATCACGCCACGAGTAGCATCGTATGCACGGCGGACACGATCGATGCGTTACGGCTAGCAAAAAAATCCATGGCGCAGGGGGAACGTGCGCCATGACTAACTATTTTTGGAACTAAAAAAAACAGCCACCGCCGCGAGCTACGCACGGGAGGCATCTAGCATCGTCCATCGTGGCGGGTGGGGCATCGGTATGGGGCTTTACCTTCCAGGCAGTGGAGCTCGAGACGCAGGGCGCTTCGTCGTCGGGGCTCCATCCACATGGATCTCGCGGGGCGCTTCGTCGTCGAGGAAGCTCCATGCTCGACGCCTCGCGCGGGGACGGAGGCTTCATTCTCCCCGGCCGCCGCCGCCTTCGTCCTTCCCGGCCACTATGCGGGGGGTCTCCATCCTCGGTAGCTCGCGGGTGGACTCCTCCTCATGACGGCCGCCGCCTTCCTACTTCCCGGCCGGCGCGCAAGATTCCCGTACTCCCCGGCCGCCGCGCAGGGTCCTCCGTGTCTTGCAGTTGCTCGACAATCGCCACCACGCGGGGGCTTCTCCCTCGGCCATTCTCCTCCCCGGCCGCCGCGCGGGGGGCCTCGGCGGCGCGACGTGCGGCTGCCTCATCGGAGGCGGAAGTGGCGCGGGGAGAGATGAGGGTGAGGAGCGGGTCGACCGAGCGGTGAGGACCCAGCAGCGGGGAGAGGTGAGGCTGTGAGGGTGAGGAGCGGTTGACTGAGCGGATAAGGACCCACGACGCGGATCGTGTGCTTGTTCGGATTGACGCGAACCGTCGGATGAATCCCCGCAACCGTCGGATGCATGAGCACACGGATTGAGGAAACGAAGCATCCCGGCCTACCAGCTTCACGTGCCGGCCAGCCCGAGAGTACATGCAGCAGTGGCGCACTAACTAGGCGTGCATGGCTAGTAGTAGACTACCCGTGGCGCAACGTGTAGTGGTGCGTTATGGGGACTGGTGTTAGCCGTGGCGCAACGGGCAGGACTGCGCCATGCATATGTGTTCGCACCCTGGACGCCCGTGTTCCAACTTAGCCGTGGCGCACTGTGCTGGATGGTGCGCCACGGCTATAGGGTTAGTGGTGGCGCACCACGTTACGATGCGCCACGGATAAGTAGCCGTGGCGCACCAAATGTAGGGTGCGCCACGAATGCTCAGTCCACCTATAAGCCTTTTCCTACTAGTGACGTATCAGCCTGCCGCCTAGACATCGTCGGGTCACTACCCAGAGCCGCCGCCCTAGCAACCAAAACCCTCACGTGAGACATCGAGATTCTCCCCGTCGCCCTCACCGGCGCCCGGGTGGGCTTGCCCCGCACCCTCCTCGGTTGGTGACGAGGGAGGGCTTGGGGTGGCAGTGCAAGGAACCCTAGTCGCCCAAGCGGACGATGCGGGGCTCTTTTTGTGTTTTCTCGAAGAAACTAATAGCATACTCTTTCGTCTACATACAACTCCAATAGAGAACTAAGGGAGGAGCCTTGGAAATTCACATGGAACATCTCCACAAGGGGATAGGAATGAGCAAAGATCAATTCTATCTTATCATATTTTCAGTCCTAGATTCGAGGGAGAGGTGTCTTATTTGGAGTCTATGAGAGAAAGGGAAGGCTACAACAGCGTCAACCACACTCTGCATGCAGTTCGGAAAGTTGATCCAACCATACGTGGGACTGGACCAAAGTTGAAACCTCTCTTTTACCGGTTTGGTTAAGGTCTGGTTTTAGTTCAGTTATTAACTAGTTTGGGTTCCAAAGTTGGTTCAACCGGAGACCAACCGAATTAATTGCCTTCGGCTTCTTTGGTTTCGAGTTGGTGCTTCTTCCTCCTCTTCCATGCTTATCTCTTGTTAGCCTTGAATCCTCGTGCGCCTCCTCTCGTGATTCCATATTTGCACACTCCAACCTATCGGGACAACGAGTATGCGGTCAAGTAGTATATCATTCAAGAGAACCATCGATCATAAACACAAAGAAAGGAGAAAATCCACCTTTGAGTAATAGTGTAACATGTCACTAGTCACTGAAGCATTTGACATATTGATGTCCTCAGGTCGTACCATATAAGGTAGATTTCGGGACCATAAATGAACAACAATTGGACCATAAATTTAGAGCGGCGGAACAATCTCTAGTATATAACAGAACAAAATATTAGACCAGGAGGAACAAATTGTAACATCGCGAGGAATAAAAACATGACTACAAGTGGAACACAATTCTACACTAAGTGGAAACAAAAGGTAACATACTGAGGAACATATCAACACTACTTTTGGAACAAAATAGTTATACTAAGTGTACAATTTTTTTTGCATGGAACAAACATGGTTCCTGATGGAATAAAACTCTGGACAAGAAGGAACAAGATTTTAGTTCCCAGTGAGCAAAAAAATATACGGAAGTGGAACGAACTATGAACTATAATTCTAGCATGTGGAACAAATAAAAAATAAAATAGTAACAAAATCTTAGACCAATAAGAACAAAGTTTAGAGACTAAAGAAACAAATCGCGAGTATAAGTGAAAAAAAATTCAGACTCAATGGAACAAAACACGACTATCATAATTTTAGAGTAGTGGAATAAAACCTACGCGCCCGTGGAACTCATCCCGACTATAAAAGCGGAACAAAACTCATCCCTGCTATAAAAGCGGACAAAAGTTAGGAAACGAAAAATTAGACCACTCAAAATAAATTTTATAGCAAAATGAACAAATTTATGAATACTAGCTGAACACGATTCTAAACTAAAATGGAACAAAAATGTACACTCATTAAACTGATCATAACTATATGATGCCCAAACAAATGTAGCGCACATGGACCACACCCACATTATAAAAGTAATAAAGTTTTAGATTGAAAAGAGAAAGATTTTTTAAACCATGCCAAAAAAAGGTAGAAACTATGTAACACCCCGACCCACCCCCGGGCCGGACCTGTGCCCATCCAAGGACTTCCTGGTCGATCACCCATCCTTAAATTGCTCCGTACCAAGCACGCTTAACCTTTGAGTTCTTTTCAGATGAGCTTTTGAAAAACAAGTTGCAACTTGTTGATATAAGTATCTTATATCAATCATATTGAGTCCTCAGCCAGGATCTCACAAACTAATTTTAAAAAACATAAAAAAGTAATAATAATAATGAAGAAAGCAACAATACTATACTGTGATTGGCGGAGCAAGCGAGCGAACCGGCCGGAAGGTACCTAACGGGCCGAGCCCACGAAACAAATCGTTAAGCGAAACGTTGGCAGCGATCGCACGCGCGATACCGAGCATTCTCCCGATTTATAGGCTCATTGAACCGTTTGAGGTACTGTAACATAGTAGAGGGTCTAAGCCCACGACAAGTCGTGGCCCACGCTTGTGTATCTTGCACACAAGCTCGAAAATGAAGCCTAGAGACGAAGCCCGGAAAAAGTAGCCCAGTCCAAGCGCCTCCTCTCGCCGCCAGCCACCATGGCCGCCGCCGGCGAAGCCTCCACCACGGTCCTCCGCTTCTTCTCCTTCATCGGCGCCGGAGGTGCGCTCCTGCTCTCTCCCTAGACATTCCTGTACTCATATGCTTTCGCCATGGGGCTTAACCTCTCTATCTCCCCAGTGATCTGCACCAAGGCCATCAACATGTATCTCGACCACGAGCGCAAGCAGGAGGCGTCCGCCGCGGCAGAAGCAGAAGCAGCAGCTGCCTCCGTAGATTCCTCCACCACCATGGTGGTAGCAGCAGCCGACGCGTCTCCGGCCAGCACCGTTGCGGCCGCGAAGCCCTGACCTCGGAGGAGTCTTTGCTGGTTAGGGTTCTCGCGATGTTGCTTGCCACTCGCGAAAAAGGAAAAAAATAGTGGTATCACTTATATTTTGTTATATGTAACATATTGTGGATGACATGACGTGATAAGCATCCTTCGTTCCCATGTGAAATCGTGAATGCTGCGAGCTTGAATTCACCTACTCAATTGCTATCTGATGAAGAATAATATTACACTTTTCTTTACCTGCTATCCGTTCTATAAGGAAAGCTTTCAGCGCTGTTGTGTTTGATGTTTCGGCTTACTGGACTCGTGTGATAATTTAGGAAGTATATTTATTAGGTAACTAAGGTGAATTTAACAGTGATGGGAAACTCTTCTTTTTAGGCGAATGGGGAAACTCTTATTGCGGACAATTGGATTGTGAAATGTTAGTGTCTATCATGTAAGATCCCTTCCAGAGGCCCTGGAAGGCCATTATACTCTTGATTTTGGTATAAATATTATCCACTTGATCACATATGTGCCATAGCATTTCAGTGCCCGTTTGATTAACTCTTGCTTTCTAGGTTATTTTATTGATTACGACAGATGTGACTGTGTGTTGTGGAATTTTTTTGTATGACTAAGAAAAGTGTTACATCAACTGCTGCTTGAATAGGTGATCTACTGATAATCTTGAAACTCATTAATATGTGCCCAGGTTGGCAGAAGGGCACTTGAACCATCTAATTCTTAATTACTTCTTAAATGCAATGACATCTGACAAGTTTGATTTAAGATCATTTCCTGGTTCAAATCTGTTTGAAATAAACAACCAAGAAGTATGAGCAAAAGATCTATGTAACTATGCAGGTTGAGAATTAATGGGGAGGTCATTTGTTAGTTGTTCGACTGTTTTGATAATATCTACTCAATCTCAATTCGAAAAAAATTGTCGTCATAAGACTGTAATTTCATATCTTTGTGCATAGATGACAGGAACAGGCTCTCTACTTCCTTGACTCTTGTTAATGTTACCTTCTATATATCACATGATTTTGATTATCTGCTAGTTAGCTGTCTCTTGTTTCTGCTGGAGATGTTATAATCTAAATTGTTTGACAAGAAGCATTCATTTGTGGTGGTGTGGTGTGTTGAATTATGGGATCAAGTGAAGATGTTATTTTGTACAAGCAACTTGATCTGAAGGTATACATATGAGCAGAGTACACTTTTTGTGGTCCCATGGTTTATTTTTTGTTCTACTAAAGTTCGACATAACACGTAGATGAATATTTTTTGAACAACTTAGCCTTGTCTCCTGCACTCCAGCAAAATTCGCCTGCACTTTGTACAATTTTTGTTCAAGCCGCAAGATGACATACAGGTAATATGACAGAGCGAGGAATCTGTTCTCTGCTATCTGCCACATGGATTTATCATATTATTATTTTGGTTAAAACTACTTAATCGTCCTTTGTTTTGGCATTTTTTTTGCTTCGCCAGTTAGCATTTCATTCATTCTACCCATTTGTTATTGAATTTTGTTACCTGTAACATCTAAAATTTCCTAAATGATGTTTTCTGCAGGCAATGGTATCATGGTATGCTTGTCCCAGAGCAACACTGAAAGAATGTCATTGTCGATTTGCGTTCTTCTATTGGTAAAAAAAAAGCAGGACATCCATGTTCAACGATTGCTACTAAAAAAGGGAAACTGCAAAAAGATCAACAAAGAGCCCTAAAGCCTGATGCTCAAGTCAGCAAAGTCTCAGCTCTTTGTGGAAGAGGGAAAAAGAGAGGGGATAATGGATTGTAATTGCATCTCATGTGAGATTGCACTTAAATGGCATTTCTTGTGGTTGATTTAGAGGACTGAGTTCGAGGTGATGACTCCACTATTGATGGAAGCTTTTCCTCCGTCTGCGCACTCCAGCAGATGTCCTTGAGTGAAGGTCTTAGGTCCTTTTTGCAGAACCTTTCGTACTCCAAGGTGTCCCCTGCCGACTTCTTCACCTCAACAACATAGCAGGATGGCGTCACTTCGAAGATCTCTGCATCTATCGCAAGCTGCCCTTTCCTCCCTTCTTTGGATCCCTGCAGCTTCACCAGTCCGTCCTGCTTCTTCACCTTGAAGCTCTCTGTCTCAGCTATCTGCTCCAGCTTTGACACTATTGCTGACGCCGGTTTATGGGTCATGAACCGTGAGTTCGCCTTCTGCTCTTGATCCTTCTCAAATAAGCCTGAAAGATCAAATCCTTTGGAGAGGGAGATTATGTCAAAGGCATTCAAGCTCACTGGCTTCAAAGGGCTATCTGGTTCTTCTGCCTTGTTGCCTTCACCATCCTTGTGGTTAGTGCTGAAAGCAACCTGGACATCCTTGAGGCTGTTCGAGTCCTGTGTCTGCCCCAGCATCACTGCTGGTTTGTACCCTTTCTTGAACCACGGGTGCTCAATGAGCGACTCCATGGTGATCCTAGTGTTTGGATTTGGATCGAGCAGCCTGGGTAGAAGCTTCCGGGCATCAGAAGTGAACCACTGTGGATACCTGACATCGCCTTTGCTAATCTTCCGGTACATCTCCATCAAATTTGAGTCTTGGAATGGGAGGTAGCCGGCCAGCAGAACAAAAAGTATGACACCACAAGACCATATGTCTGCCTTTTCTCCGTCATAGCCCTTCTTGTTGATTATCTCCGGTGCAACATATGCAGGTGTTCCGCATGTCGTGTGCAGCAGCCCGTCTTGCTTCTGACACTCCTTGAGGGCACTCAGCCCGAAGTCGGACACCTTGAGGTTTCCATGCTCATCCACGAGGAGGTTCTCCGGCTTGAGGTCGCGGTGATAGACACCACGGCTGTGGCAGAAGTCCACTGCCCCTATCAACTGTTGGAAGTACTTCCTTGCAGGATCTTCCTTGAGCCGGCCCCGGGCTACCCTGCCAAAGAGTTCTCCACCCCGGACGTATTCCATTGCGAAGTATATCTTGCTCTTGCTGGCCATGACCTCGTGCAGCTGGACGACGTTGGGATGGCGAACAAGGCGCATAATGGAGATCTCCCGCTTGATCTGCTCAATCATGCCAACACGCAATACCTTCTCCTTGTCAATGACCTTGATGGCGACACTCTGGTTGGACGCAAGGTTCCGGGCATGGTACACCTTGGCGAAGGTGCCCTGCCCAAGCATGCGGCCGAGCTCGTACCGGTTCATGAGGATGGTGGCCTTCCTCTCCATCCTGTTCAATTCCTTGACGCAACAACAGCAGCTGGAGGGTATGTTTCACAGGCGTCTACTCTGCGCCACTTCGTGCCCCTGTGTTCCTCCCTCCCTGAGGGAGGAGAGGTGAAGGGCGAGAGAGAGAGCTGCGATTGGGGCAACCAAGCCGCGGCCCGTCTGTTTGGGTCCCCAAAGGAGGAAGGCGAAGAAGAAGGAGAGAGAAATAGTGTACGGTGGTTAGAGCTTTCCTCCTGATACAAGGCCAGGACTTCACCCTTCCTCTGGAGCTGGAACAGGCAATCTAAAAATAAGACATGTACTGCTGTTGGACGGCTGTGGTTCCTGAGGCTATTTGTAGGATCACTGGCCTGTTCTGAATCCAGACTCGCCATCACCCGTAGCCTTCTCTGTGCAATTATTACATGTGTCTTTCATGATGGGAACTGGGAACTGCTTTTGCATTATGTGAACAGGAATCGAGTGGCATCCATGGTTGGCTTCTATAACAAGACGTGAGATTGGTGAGGTGTTGTTTAGGGAACCACTTATCTCTGAGCTGCATGTGGTCATCACGGTTGATGTTTCTAATCTGAACAACAAGATGTTAGGCTTTCTATATATATATATATATATTTTTTTTTTGACACAGATGTTAGGCTTTCTATTATGAACAAGTTCCTTGGTCCAGAGTACAAGGTCCATGTGATCAGCATATGTTTTCTGGGTGGTTTGGCCGTAGTTGCTCCAAATCTTGTGTGATCTGGATGCAACAGATGCCAACCTGCCTTACTTCTGCACTTTTTGATCTTCAATTTTATCGGTGTATTTGTAGGCTTCGAGATCTGTACACTGTCCATCGACATGAGTTGCGGCTGCATCAACTAAAGTGACATGCTTGAGTACTGCTATGACTGTTGGGTTTAATAGATTTATCTGGGTGATTTATCCTGTGCTTTTACAGCGATTTTTGATTCGGTGTACTCCTCAACTTTGCACATTTGGAATTCAGAGTCACACACACGTTCCGTAAATACATAATATGCATTCATCTTTTTTCTTCATTGCAACAGGTTTCCATTTTCTTTTTTGACCAAGTTTGCCCTCTTGGTTAATTAGGTTGCCACAAACGTCAGGCGTATTTGGTTGGCTGAAACTTGATACAGAAAGTGCAGCATTCACCATGTCGCATTCGTTATGTACTACTCCAGTATTAATCAGTCAGTAACCTCCATCCCGTTCTGACATTGCGTGGCCGGTTCTTTTCCATGGAAGTTTCGGTCGGTCCGTGCAGCATCTTTGTCAACACAATCAACATATGTTTCAGCGGTGGACAAAACGCACTGTTTCTTGGCCGAGCATGTGAGTGGCACATGTGACATGTGTAAGGTTAGCCTGCTCGGTCCAGGTGTCGACCGCACATAATTTCCTCTGTGACATCAAGATGATCCTATCAGGTTTTAATTTGCCACAGACCAATATTCAGTTGGTACAGTAGCAGGTCACGACCATGACCATGCCAGGTGTCGGATGTGCGTATGTACGTGATTTGCCACAAGTTAGGTTAGAAAATACAACTGAATCCCATGTTTAATTTGCAAATGAGACATTGGGGAGCTTGTGGGTAGGAGACACTCCAATATGATTGACTGGTTGATTGGGTCAGTAGCCTCTGAATAATTTGTGCACGGTTTTCACCGAGAAATAGGCAGGAAAACCACATCCTCTATTTCAAATATATTGGTTTTCATGTAAAACCTGAACCATGCATTGACCAGACCTAGACTAGCATCATTGATATTTATTTATTTTGAAACAAGGAAAAAGTCGTGCATTTATATTGATATAGAAGGTGTAACCATAGCACGGCCTAGGCAACCAAAAAAAGAAAACCAGACGAGTTAGGAAGTAAATTCGGCTAAATACTTGACGCCCACGAGGATCCAGTTCTTGCTCTGCATGAGAACTGACGTCGTGGATGATTTGTTGCTGAATACGCGTGCATTCCTCTCCTTTGAGATTTCTCATGATACCAGTGTGATGGCGGTGCTTAGCCCCCTGGGGGTGAGCAGTGGGCATTTTCGAGGCAACATGCCAGTATTGGAGAACCGTGCCACGGCCCGCTCTAATGCAATGCAGGAGGGAGGGACATGATAACCAAGAGACAACAAATGTCCAAACCGAGAAGCGGCATTAGAAGAGGATGTGTCTAGCAGTCTCGGGTTGGCATTTGCACAATTGGCACACCGGCTAGTGAGGCCAATCCCGGATGGAAAGGCGGTCTGAAGTCCATAACCGATTCTGAACCGCCATCTAGACAAAGAAGCTGACATTTGGGAGGCGCTCAAGGCTTCCAAACGGCCGTCGTGAAATAGCTGGGAGTAAATCCCAAGAACTAAGCCTTGTATGTCGAGCCAGCCGAGTGGGCACCACTGGCAATGAGATACCAAGTGATGGTGTCATGAGTGTTAGTAACAAGGACGACCTCCTGAAGAAAACCCCAAAGGTTAACACACACAATGATTCTTCCTTCTAGAAGCCATGAAGACAAGGGGGTCATGATCTAGGAATGACACCATTTAGCCAGGAGGAGGACCAAAAGGATGCCCACCTACCATCGTCGATAGATACCTTAGTTGCCGCGTTGAAGAGTTTCCTATCATGCTCATCATTCGGCATCTCGAACCCTACCCAGGGTTTATCAGGGGCCTCCCATTCGAACCAAAGCAAGCATAGGAGAAGGACTCTAGCGAACTTGTCGAGGTCAAGCACACCAAGGCCACCAAAAGCTTTAGGGCGACAAACTTTGACCAAGCAACTTTGCATTTTTTTTCCTCACTGGTCATAGAGCTGCAATCCTAGAGCATTCCATGCGTGACCTTGTCGGAATATTTGAGTGTATCCTTGTCAGTCTTGATAGCTGTCAGCAGGAAGATGGGCATGGAGGTGAGGACTGACTTGACAAAGGAGGTGCAATCGGCACGGTTGATAAACTTGCTCTTCCAAGGGTTGACATGGGAAGCAGCCTTGTCCAGTAGGGGTTAAAAATCAATGCGCCTAAGCCTTCCCAGCGAAAGGGGTAACCCAAGGTATTTGATAGGAAATTGCGTTGTGGTTGCCGGGAACTCCGCCAGGAGGAGGGTGAGGTCAATGTTGGCGCAGCGGATGGGAGCAACCAAACTTTTCACCACATTTGTCGTGAGTCCTATGACACTGCCAAAGTTTTGAAGTAGAGCCGTCGGGTTGGATACCTCATTTATTGACGGTGTTAAGAAGATCATAGTGTAATCAACGTACCTAGGGAAATGCGTGACTTGAGGAATCTTCCCGGAAGAGGTTTTAGCATTTCGTGCTGTGTGGCGAGCTTAAGGATCCTTTGCAGGGGTCGATAGCATGGTCGAAAAGTAATGGAAATAGCGGATCCACTTGCCCGAGGCTGCCTCCCATTAGAGATATCCTTTCTCGGTATGCCTTTGAGAAGCACACCTGACGTGGAGGTCATGAAAAGAAAAGCGGCCCAAGCGTGGAAACGGTGCGTGAAACCCTTAGTATATAATCCCACCGCAGCAAGTCAAAAGCCTTGGTAATATCTAGCTTGATCACCAGAGACAGAATGTGGTTACTGTGGAGACGATGGGCAATGTTCCTGATGTGCATAAAGTTGTCGTGGATGTTCTAGACTTGATGAAGATGCTCTGGCTGGTTGAGATAACGTCGTTCATCTTAGGGCGCGACTGAAGCGCCATTGCTTTTGCGATAATCTTAGGGACAATGTGGATAAGGATAATTGGTCAGAAATTGAAGATGGAATCCGCCCCATCCTTCTTAGGAAACGCGGCAATGTTTGTCGTGTTGATGACCTGAAAGTGGTTGACATACAGCTCGGAGAACGCGTCGATGACACGCATAACTTCACCCTTAATGATGGGACAATGAGAGCGGAAGAAAGCGATGGTGAAGCCATCAGAGCCAGGGGCTTTGACAAGCGCCATGTCCCCGTCTCCTCAATGGCCTCCTTAATCTCCATTTCTGAGAAGGGCAACCCCAGGCTGCTGTCCAGGTCTTCGATATCAGGGTTAAGGACGTTCAAGTTGAAATCCAGGGAGCGTACACCAGGGGTGCAGAGGATCGTTGAGAATGCTCATGGATGTGATGCTCCTTTTCCTCATGAGAGGTGGCCCAACCATCATTCCTTTTGAGCCGCTGAATGTGATTTCTTGCGGTTCCTGAAGTTGACGCGCAAGTGGAAAAACTTAGAGTTTGCATCCCCTTCACGAAGATAAGTAATCCGGGACGCCTAACACTTTCTCGATTGCTCGAGAACAACAAGTCCCATGACCCGGCGCTTGAGGGTAGTACGAAGGAGCTTCTCCGCCACAGAGAGTGAACGGGATTCCTAAGCCACGTCTATCTAAAGGATGACGTCCGGCGCCATGATGACACACGGTAGGTAGTAGCACGAGGCACTTGTGCGTTTTTTACACCAATAATAATAGTAATAAAAATATACTCGATAGTACATGGCATGGTATTCCCTTCTTGAGTAAAGATCAACATGTGAATTAGTTGCATCACAACTGTTAGTAACAACATTTTCCCTCATGGGTGATCACAACATTCAGCAAAAGTTTACAGTGGAACTATTCGTAGAATCAAGAGGGATGCTACACGACAAGTTGGTGCCCACCCAACCAAATGGGACATACGATGTAGCAGCCTACTAGTTCGACTTCATGGACAGTAACTCGAGCTCAGCCCACCAGAGGGGTGAGAGCCGCGGCCCCGCCCCCTCCGGCGAGATGGCAAGGACGGCCCTGAGCTTGCCCGTGACGTCTCTCATCTCCGGCCTCCGCGTCGGGTCAGGGTCGGTGCACTCCTCAATTACCTCGCAGATGGCCTCAAGCTCATTGGCCTTGTGATCCTGGAGCGACTCGTCAACAAGCTCTTTGTAGCTCTTGGCTTTCAGATGCTCTGCAGCCTGCTCGATAGAAGAAAAATAAGCTCACAATTGTACCAATGCAGTGTGTCAGAAATGAAGCTTGGAGTTTCAGATTGCGCTGTATACCCAGGTGCAGATAGATTCATGGTCATTTGGTTCAGGAAACTTCCCGGATATGATCTCGATCAGAAGAGCGCCGAAGCAGAAGACGTTTCCGGTGAGATCGGGAGGAGATACAGAGCGGCTACTGCCATCCTCCTTTGCAGCTTTCGCTTTGTCTGTGAGTTCTTTCCACATGCCAACATCACCAATCTGCAAAATCAATGTTCTTTCTAAATTTCGGTTTCAGAAAAATTTCGGCCACTACCGAAATGACCGAAATTTTATGTTGAAATATTTTAAATGTTTTTTGAATTCCTGTGTAGAAATGAAATTGGTGAAATATTTTGACCGAAAGGTAATTATTTCGGTATCTGCTGAAATCACTGAAATTCAGTGAATTTCAATGAAATTTCACTGAATTTTAAAACCATGCACTCAAACGATGGTTAACGATGTGGTATTTTGGCTGGTTGATGAACTATGCCTCAACTGAACTTTCAGTCTCACAAGACAAAACTGACTTGCTTCAAATGAATGGAATAGCTTACCTTGGAAGCATAGTCATCTGTCATAAAGATTGCGTCTGAGCGCATATCGTTTACAGCCACGGGTGGTTCAAGCTCATGGTGCATGTACTGGAGGCAGTACGCCATGCCCATGATGATCCTCATCCTCGCAGCCCAGTCCAGATGCTCATACACCTTGACTGCGAGGTTAGTAATTCAGTTTGCAGGCGAATATATACATTATTAGCTAATGCACAGGAGGTAATGTGTAAGTAAAATCTCTTACGATGAAGATGGTCAGATAGAGTTCCATTTGGAGCATGCTCGAATACCATCATCCTCATGAACGGTTGATTTTCAATGCAATACCCGAGGAGATTGACAAAGTTCTTGTGGTTGATTCTTGACAGTGTATCTATCTACACAAGGGAATGGGGTGATTAGTTAGAGTACTAGAACTGAAATGTTTTACGAGTTTTAACTTGTTAATGTTAGCTACTAGAAGATGTTCCGAGTCATAAACCTTTTTTCTGAAGAACGTTTCTGCACTCTTGGGCCAGTCTTTCATCGAGGAAATGGAAGTGGAGACAACAGATATCTCAACGCCACTAGATAATGTCCCCTTGAACACAGTACAGCTAGGGTAAGCGTTAAGGATGTTACTGAAATCCTCACAAGCTGCTTCGAGTTCTGGTCTGTTTAGCTTTGGAACACCTGAATGCAAGAATTAAGCTACACAACGTTAAATTGCATTCCCTGGGGGCTGGGGCTATGACATGTCAACAAATATAATTGAAGCACTAGTTCCTGAATTCGTAATGTGCCAATTCCATGTAGGAATCTAGCGCATTTCAAATATTGAATCACAGAATACCAACGGGTTCTTGAACAGTTTTCAAGCTATGCATGCAAAATAAAAAATAAATGATTTTGTACAGTTTCATACTTTGCATATATTTCCCAAGTTTCAGTCAAGAGATGGATTAACTTCTGAAGCTATGGAGCCAGATAGCACAATAAGAGTGTTTACCCATTGTTTACCTGTTACAAATGCCTTTTGAAGTTGTCCACTCAATCCTGTTCGCCAGGGGCCCATCGATGTATGCCCTCGCTTCCGGCAGACCAAAATCGGCGCAAGAATGAGCAATATTGCAGCTGGAAATATGAGCACATAAATCCATTTGCTGTACTTTGCGCCAGATGACTCTTTGTCAGGTGGTTGGGTCGCTGCTGCAGATAGTTGCTTCAATGTTGCAGCATCAATATTCTCAACCGATTCTGGAAGCAAAGGCATCATAATTTGTCCTTTCAATTTTGGGAACGCAGAAAATGAACCACTCCCTAGAGATAGAACATCAGCAGGTCTCTGGATATCTTTTGAATTTGCCAGGTCATTCCCTGAAAGAGCAGGCAGATTGCCAGCTTCACGGAGCAGCCTGCGGCTCATGGCACTTGCAAAGGACTGCAAATTCTGCATGATGTGTGGCGCACCAAGAGCTAACAGAAACACAGAACGCAAATATTTAATGATGTGTAACACGTGACAAGAAGGTTGAATTTACAGCCTGTAAATGCCAAATTACTTGGTATATCGGTGCAATGTTTCTCGTGGACGGCGTTGACAGAAATCCAACTCATAGACGTCAGCCTATAACATAAAAATCAGTTAGGAGATCAGATAAAACTTTCAGCAATGAAGCCTGGGAAATTCTGAAGGCTAAGTTGCCAACAACAAAAATAACAGCAGGTGCAGCATTACTGTATATAGTCCCTTACCAGCAACCTAGTTTTGTTCTCAAACAGCA
This sequence comes from Puccinellia tenuiflora, assembly GCA_012064385.1. Lineage (NCBI taxonomy): Eukaryota > Viridiplantae > Streptophyta > Magnoliopsida > Poales > Poaceae > Puccinellia > Puccinellia tenuiflora. The sequence continues at coordinate 93,687 of QRDG01000711.1, forward strand.
TGCCTGCTTGGCAGCTCTATCTTGTATGTCCAAGGAAGAGACGCCTTCTTGCAACTGGTTATTATGAAGCAATCTGAAACACAATAGTACTTCATTGTACGAAGCAAGGAAGAGATAAAGGATGATGCAGTTAGCCTTACATCCGTTTGAGCAGTGGCATCGCTCCCAGTTCTTTTGGAATTGCTCCATCCAAGTTGTTGGCACTTAAATCCAGCACTTCAAGGGCAGCTAACCCTCCAAACTCTCTGGGAATTTGTCCATGGAAATTGTTCTTGGGAAGTAAACTAGACAGAAATAAACAATAAGCAAATAAGCTATATAGAAATACTCCCTTCGTATCAAAATGTAAGATGTTTGCTAAAACATCTTACATTTTGATACGAAGGGAGTATGAATTAAGCGTTGGACTTGCAATGGAGCTCAAAAGTAACTTCTGATAAGCGTAGGAAAGATACTCACAGCAATCTTAGACGTTGTAGGCTTCCGATCTGAGGTGCGAGAGTTCCAGCTAGTTCTCGACCTGTTAAGTTCCTGCGTATTGAGCGAAATAAGAACTCAAGGTACGTGATGCACAGCTAATACACTACCTTAGGAAATCTTATCGGCAAAAACATGATTTGCAAACACTCATCTTAATTTTCAACAAAGAAAGAAGCTATCCCTGACATAAAAAATATAATTTGAGCAATGTAGAGAACTGTCAAATTTGGCGCTTCAACAATCATACGGCGGTATCCACATTTCGAGAAACAGTTTAGAAGAAAAAGCTACTTACAGAACCTCCACTTTGCCGTCAGAGCACTGGATGCCAGACCAGCTGCAGGGATTGTTGTCCATGGGATCCCAATCCTGGAAGACTCCATGTGGATCTCCTTCCACCCTGGCCCTAAGCTCCAGCAAAGCCAATCCTAACACACGCACAGGATTAAAGGACGCACCACACCAGTCAGTCCCGAATCATCCAGGCACGACCAAATAAACCGAACGCTCTCATACGCGGCATTGTCAGTTACCTTCGCCGTTGAGCGGAGCCACGCCGGGCCACGCCTGCGCCTGGAGCAGAGCGAGGGAGACGGAGAGCAGGAGGAGCGCCCACCGCGCACCGCCCATGGCTAAGGGAGCGCCTCCCGGCCGACAAATCGACAATGGCAGACCGGCGGCCACTGTCCTCCCGCGACACGCGCGGTCGCTCAAAGCGGAGCAGCAGGGCACTAAACAGAATAGACCGACGGACGAACAGCACGGCCGGCCCGGAGACGCTAGCTCCGGTCGGGCCTTGCCTCAGGGCGGGCGTTTCTCCTCAGCCTCGTCATATATCATGCCGGGAGAGCAGACGCCGGGAAGAGGGGGGGACCGGGCAGGACGCTGGAGAGAGGAAGGGCCGGGAAGAGGGGACAGGGCAGGACGCCGCCGCGCTGGTTCCGGCGAGCTATTCGCCGGAGCCCATTGATCGATCAACTGGCCGCCTGGCCGGGTTCGGCGAAAGCCGGGGGGGATTGTCCCGGCGGAGCTGGGTAGATTCCTGCCGGGATGTGCGGTCGGCGGCGGCGCGAAGGGGACGGGGGAGATTTCGCGCGCGAAGGTGGTGGGTGGTGGTTAGATTCGGAGGGGGGATGGAAGGGGCGCGTCCCCGTCGCCGCCGCGCGCGGCAAACCGCTGCTCCGGTGCCACGCTGGACGCTTCGCGGTTCGGGTCTCGGGTCCTTATTCAGGGGCTATGGTGGGCCCTACGTGCTCTTTGCATCTCACTTGTCGGTGGGCCCAGATGAAATTATCCTATGAAAATTCTTATTTGCCTTTAGTTCTTTGAGCTCAATCTCATACTAAATATGCAATGCAACTAATCGTTCAGAAAAAAATTATGCTTGCTTTGTGGCACAACTAACCAACATCTTTCTATTCCATAAGTATGATATATATTCCTATAGAGGTAATTAACCGCGATTGGACCAGAGAATGAGATTGCATTATAAGGACGCAATTGAACAGACCGAGCAAGTTCAAATTGGCGTAACATGAAACCTATTAGTGCAAAAGCCCCGTGGAAACTACTAAATATACTTAAAACAAGGTAGTAATTCGCAAGATGGAGAAAATAATTGAAGTTATTATAGGGAAGTATATAGATATCCTATTTGAAGGAGCACGGTATTCAAATCAGGGAAGAGATCCTTCTTTCTATTAATTTGATAGAAATTCGTTTTTATTTTCCTGTCTCTGTGATTTTGATTTTCGATGAATGAGCCTGTGGTAATGCTTTTACCTCTATTCTATAAATCTAAAAAAAAGACATATGAGTATCTAAAAGAAAGAAAATTCTACATACATGATGGCATATAATTAATTCCTAATTTTTTCTCAGACTAGTAATGTCAGAAGCACATAAACTGAATGGCAAACTTCCATCATCAATAGAACTTGAAACAAAGACGAAGGAACAATGCAGAGACATGAAGTAACAACTGGTTATATAAAGGGTTCAGGCATTCAAAACAGTTCACAGCGATGAGAACTCGATGACAGAAACGGAACCCAGATACGAAGAGTTCAGAGGCTAATTACACTACATCCCAAACCTAAGCGAGATACCAACTCCAGGGTTTCTTAAGGTCGCATGATTTAGTAGTAGACTGGCTCTACAAGGTCTTAGCCAACATCAATTTAGCGGTAAAACAAGCCCAGACAAGCTGTCTTTAAAGCCTGAGGCTCCTGTCAGATGTGAGTCGGCTTCACTTCTTGCCTCGCAGCTTCGTACCAAGAGCCCTTTCCAGCTTGCCGATGATCTGTTGGTTCGGGATTGCCTTGCCTGACTCGTACTCCTGGATCACTTGCGGCTTCTCGTTGATCATCTGCTAGTCAAACAATTGGGCTTCTTGTGAATAAAGGCAGAGACATTATTTCAAGTTGGCAGTGAAGTAAGATTCGTACCTGGGCAAGCTGTGCCTGTGTGAGTTTCTTGTCCATTCTTGCCTGCATGATGCTCTTCTTCAGGTCTGACGGAACACGCTCATCTGTTAAGGAAAACTCCCAATGGTTATTGAACATTAAAAGCAACATAAGAAATCATGCAAGAGACGTGTTGCCGATGAATTATTAAATAGTCAGGAGCATTGAAAGATCCTAATTCTTTTAAGTAAAATTTCACAGTAACAATAGCAGTATTCGTGTTATGCAACTTATGTTTTGAATAAGTACTCCTAAAGGTACATGTACAAATAAAACAAAATCATGAATCCCATAATCATAGAATAATGCAGCAGAATGCAAGCAGCATCTAAACAACAGGTTTAATTAGAACAGACGGTAAATCATATAGGGACTTATTTCCTTATGGCCAACAGTTTATTGGCTCAAGAGACAAAATACAGGTAGAATCTTAAAAAAATGTGACTTCGGCACCGTAAGAAGTTGTGCTTATTCCAAACCTTGAACAGTGAGTAAGCAAACGGTGATAGTAGACGAATTAGGAATACGAGTTGCCTCAGTAGTGTGGACACCCAACAACGAAGCATTACATTATTCCAAACCACCAACAATTCACTGAACAATGACTAAACGATGATAGTAGATAACGTAGGAATATGAGTTGTCTAAATGGTGTGGACACCCAACCAAGCATAACATTCTTTGCTAGATATACTGATTTTTATCTCAAAGACAGTCCAGAGTGGTCCCATGTGAATGGATTAGGAAGGGAAACTACATGTAATCATCAACTGGCAAGCATATATTGGTACAACTTGTTTTGTAATACAAAGGCAAACCATTAGCCATATTTCACAGACATTATAAGACTCAGTTGAGATGCATAAACATAGCTCATAAACGAAATTATTGGACAAAGTAGAATAAGTGTTTAAACCGGTTATTCTTTTGTCAAATGTAGAGAAGTCAAAAGTGTATGGAACTCACGAGCAAGATTCTCTGTATCATCATCAAGCCTCTTTGTGTTGAACGATGTGCTGCTATTTGCAGCTTTGTTTGTTCCAGCATTATCTGCATTTATCAATAATGCCATCTGAGTTAAAGCAATATATATTTCTCATTTGTTCTATCTCAACCAAGTGTGTAACGAGAAGATGTACAGATATCTGCTCATGTAATGCAAAGTTATCTTTGTCACAGCACACCCTGTTATACAAGATAACACATACTGATCATGTCTAAGCATCTATGATGGACACTAGTTGCATATAAAAGCTAGAAAAAGATCTCATAATACTCCGTTCCAATATATAAGACGTTTTGGCAGGCTAATTTAACTTATCAAAACGTCTTATATAATGGTACAGAGGAAGTACAAGATAAAGGTATTTCATGACAACCTTCCACTTTACCGGGAGACATTTTATCGACATGCGCGAGAAGGTAATATTCAATGTAGCATGGAGTGCATATTGCAAAGACCGCCTAGATTGTAAGGCATTCATAGCCCCAATTTTCACAAACAAACAGATAAACAAATGATCCTAGCTTCCACACTTGAACGTGATATTTGTGCACTAGGCACGTGTGTAATGGTGCACTGAAAGTATATTAGCACTTCTAATAGCAATGTAAAATCCAAATAAAGTTAGAAAAGACTAAAACAGCATGGATCAGTAATGGCACAAAATTTCAATTAAATCCACACATTACGAAACAAGAGACAAACATTTCCATGAATAGTAGCCAGATCTACTGTTCACACAAATTTGACTTGCTACTATTCACACCATGATTTGTTAACTTTCTCAGTGTGACTGAAATTTCATGACAAGATAGATGCATATTGCATCAACAATGTTCAATTTTTCAGTAAACTTCCATAAATATTACAAGTGCAAATTGAGCATCAAGAACACCAGTACACCCTAATCCCGTTAGAACACGCAACACTGCCCCAAACGATATTACTTCCATCCAGAACCAAGACATCCTGAATACAACAGCTTTCTACTTATACAGATCTTGCCCCCAACATATCGCAGGACCTTATCAACGCTTTCTGATGACTTTACATGCTGCAAAAGATGGTTGACATTATAATCCACAGTACCAGTGCACAATCAACATTGTAAATACAGTCAATCAGTCACTGCTACAATATAGAATACAAAGATCAAACCCCATTAATTGTATGCTCCCACCACATATTCAACACAAATGTTGCATCATTACAAATGAAACAATGAAACAATGTGAATCATAAAAGAAAACAAAACAAAAAAATCTAGGGGAAAATAAGGTAGAGGGACCAAACAAGACCGTGCTCTAATCTTCTAGAGCAAGGATAAAACAATTATTCTTCCACAGAATCTACTAATTTATTCTCCACCCAAAAAATCCAAATAATTTACTCGCCCCAAAACCCTAGTGAACCATGAACATGCTTCTGGGTTAACCACACCGACCTCCAAAATTCGAGGAGAACAGCACATCCAAGGACCTCACATACGCGGCACCGCGCGCCGAGAAACCAAACGCCTACTCGGGACGAACTAGCCACCACCACGCGGCCAAATCGACCACCCGCATCAAGCGATTTCTGTCTACTCCGAGGCAGCGGTTCGAAAAGTTCGGGGTTCGAGGGGTACGTACGCTTCTTGACGATGTCGATGTCGGCGCCGGCGCGGCGGGCGGCGTTGACGGCCTTCTCGTCCTTCTTGGCGGCGGCGTTGGGCAGCTTCTTGCGCACGACCACCGGCTCCCAGTCCTGGCTGATCGGCCCGACGCGGGACATCTTGCTCCTCCTCGGGGGCGGGGGCCTCGCGCTTCGGTGGGGCTAGGGTTTTCGGAGGTCGGAGACGACGAGGAGAGGAGAGGACGGAGGGGCTGTGGTCGGTGCGTGCGTGCGAATGATCGGGGTTCGGGTGGCGACGGTCTCGTGACTCTGGTCTTGAGGTGGGAGCAGCTGGGCCCTGATGGGCCGGCTCTGTGTACCACGTGGTTTGTAAGAGAGAGTTTACGTCTCGCTCCACCTCGCTTTCGACCCGTTCAGCTTCCTGGTCTTTGTCTCAACAAAAAAAGGAAGCTTCCTGGACTTGATTTCAGATAAAAAGCTTCCTTGATAGAGTCTTTCTTTTTTAATTTGTGAACACGAAATCATATCCTACGTGGGTCTCTTTGACTCGTAGGAAAAGTATACGAGCATGATTTTTTAACAATATATCAATCTAGAGTGCGGAAAGTGTCTTTGGCTCCCGAGCACCAGTGATCTTGTTGGTTTAAAAAATTCGAAAACACTATTTATAAGTTTTATTAAAAAAATCTGAAAAAAATCATGAATGTATCCAATGATGTATATCACAAACGTGCAAAAAATCAACATCAAATACATTGTATTTTGGCCTGCACGAAAATGACAAAAGTGTGGATCTAAATATGTATATTTTCAAATCTTTAATTTTTTCATTTTCGTGTAGCCCAAAATACAACGTATTTGAAATTTATTTTTTGCAAGTTTGTGGGATACATAATTGTCCACATCAGTGATTTTTTCAGAATTTTTTGAAACTCATAAATAGTGTTTTCGAATTTTTTCAACCACCGGGATCACTGGTGCTCGGGAGCACCAAATCTCCTCTCTCTCTAGACTGGATTAAATGATAGGATTTTTTTTAGTCCGAATTCAAATGAAAACTGAATTTGTATAATCCAACTAGATATTCTTATTGAATTTCTTCATTTATGAACAACAATAAATAAGGTTATTCAGTACCATAATAACTTTACAAGTTTACTTTTCAGCTAGATTGCCTATGATTTGATCATGTCTATCAGATTCAGAGCTATGTCCTTTCCTTATTAATGTTAGTCATATACCAAAGTCTACGCAATACACATGTCTTTCAATCCTCTATGTACATGCATTTTCTATCATATTCATTTCTTTTATGTGAAAATATGGTTTTTATTAGCATGGAAATCTTCAAAAAAATTCAATAGAAATCATTTTGAGCCAAAGAAGGTCAACTTTGTCAAGTATTAGCTCATTGACACTTTACATTCTAACCTATTTTCTTGACATTGGACCCCTTAACTAACACGTCCAGAGTGAGAATCTTTAAGAGCCTCTTTGGCTCGTAGGATTTCAGAAACACATACATACATATTAGATGCAATCAGGGGCGGAGCCAGGATTCCGACATGGGGGGGGCGAAAAGTCGACGACCATCAAAGTGAATAAATATCATAGTATATTAAGTCACAAAATATATTATAGAAAACCCATATAAATATTCGAATATATGTTTGATGTTTAGAAAGAAAATTACATGTCTATTAGCTTAAACTCCGCTTTACGACCACCGGTGTCAAATAACTCTATAATCTCATCAGAACTAATCTTTGCAGCTATTTCCTTACCAATGTAAAGAATCATATAATTCCGAAGATAATCATCTCCCATTCTATTTCGAAGACGTGTCTTGATGAGTTTCATGGCCAAGAAAGCTCGCTCGGTGGTTGCAGTTGACACCGGAAGAGTTATGACCAACCGCAGTAATCTATCAACCATTGAGTATATAGCAGCTTTACCTGTTTTATATAGTCCAACTGTCAAATCAGCAAGTGAAGACAAGCATTTTAGCTCTGGATTATTGCAAACATCCAACTGAAAATGGGGAAGCTGCGACTCAAGCTGAGCCCTTTCTTGACTAGAAAAATCCTCAGGATAAAACTTCTCAACCAACGTACATATTTTTGAGATGTCAAAAGAATCATGTCTTGGATCCAAAGATGCACACAGTCTCAAGAGTTCTGTACTTTGAATACCAAAGCGATCATTTATCTCAGCCAATTGCTGATCTATAGCAACATTGAACACATCTGCTTTGTAATGATGTAGTGTTGTTGTGTTATCATGCTTGTTGCGAGACCTTGTGACATCAACATACCTACAAGTTGCAATATATATTAATACTGGAGTTAAGCAAGTATGACAATATATATTCTAACTTTTAGAAATACAAGGAGAGGGACATTACTTGCGATTCAAATCCGGGACCTCAATGTCATGCTTCGAACAGAAAGTCTGAACCTCCTCTAGAAGAGATTCCCAACCATTTTCTCTTAACTTACCAAGCAGCACCTTTGTGTTCGAAACTGAATCCAACGCATTCAAAATGTCAATGGACTTCTTTTGGAGGGTTTGACATAAGACATCTGTGATCTTCATGATTTTCTCCATTAGATGCAGAATGAACACAAAGTCAAATGACATAATTATTTTTAGAGCACCTACAGCATCTCCTCTAGAATATTTTGAGACTGAGCGGTCAGTTGCTACGCTCTGTAGGACAGCAACCGTAGCACCAAACATCTTAAGTAAACTCTGAATAGACTTGAAGTGGGAGCTCCATCTAGTGTCTCCAGGTCTCTGTAAAGATCCTATCTGATTTGCTCCTCTTCCTGTATCAAGCTCACCCAACTCAATTTCACGTTCAATTTCTGCAACTTGTTTTGCTAGTAACTCATCATTGCGTTTTGGCGACGCACTAACAACATTTATGATGAGAACAGCGTGTTGGAAAAAGTTGTGCACCTCATGTACCTCTCTTGATGCAGCAACAAGAGCCAATTGCAACTGATGAGCCATGCAGTGTACATAATAAGCATAAGGGCACTCGTTTAGAATAAGAGCTTTTAACCCATTCCATTCACCTTGCATGTTACTTGCCCCCAACATATCCTTGTCCTCTTATATCTCGGATGCTCAAATTGTTGTCCGCAAGAACAACACAAATTGCTTCTTTGAGAGTCAATGCAGTAGTGTCACTGACATGAATGATATCAAGGAAACGCTCCTTTATGTATCCTTCCTTGTTCACAAACCGGACAACCAATGCCATCTGTTCTTTCTTTGATTCATCTCGAGCTTCATCCACCATGATACAAAACTTGGCAGTACCAATTTCTTCTCTAATTTGCCTCTGAACCTTCCGAGCAAATAACTTCAGAATCTCTTTTTGAATAGGATGGGAGGTGTACCTTGCATTCCTTGGAGCATTATTCAGGACAACCGCATCCACCTCCTTGTTATAAAAGGCCAACAACTTTACCAATTCAAGGAAATTACCCTGGTTTATGGATTCTTGAGATTCATCATGGCCTCTAAAAGCACAGGCTTGGAATGTTAACCACCTGTTGAAACCAACAACAAAATTGTTACTAACATGCTTAGTACAATAAATAATATTCTACTGTTTGGTATAGAAAAATGGTGCGTACCTAATGGAATCAATTGTAACTTTAAGCCTTAGCCTTGCATCCAAAACCCTTTTTTCGGTTGCTTGTACAATTGCCTTGTCGATGTGGGTCATACTGTTTTTCAGATTATCAAAACATCGAACTGAATAATTATGAGCTGAGTTAGAATCTTTGCCCATGTGGGTTAAAAAAGCACAATCTTTTCCATCATTCACCTTCCTCCAATTTATAAATCCCTTAACCGTGAATGTGTCTGAGCCACACCTTCCACTTGGTTTTTTTGTAAAGACGAAACAAGGCAGGCAATATGCACTATGTGTGGAAAGTGAATACTCTAGCCAAGGAAAATTTGTGAAATAGCTATACTGAAATCGGCGAGGATTTTTAGCTTTTCCATTAAGTGGATACACTCTCATGTGTGGCTGATAAGGACCCTCGGTAATGTAGAATCTCCGTGCTTCTTCTTGCTTATCAAGAGGAAGTTCCCAAATCTGTTGACGCTTACCAGGATCTCTTTCATATGCTGTGCTACCAATTCTACTTTGTTCTGAAATTTCGGTTGGTTCCACAATAATTTGATCATCAGTTTGGATATCAACTGGATTGGAACTGTCATCTACAATAGGTTGCTCCTCCTCAGATTGTTTTGCATTTTTAGCAATAGATTCAGCACTAATTTCAGCGCTTGAAGTTGAACCAATCCGCTTGAAAAAGAATTCCACTCCCCTTTCCTTTCTCTTCATCTATTAGCACAACAAATTGATAAAAGACATAAATTAATAAACTAATCCGCTGATTTGCCGAACGCCAACGCACAAAGCAGCAGGGAGGTGAAATTACCTTCACGAGTTGGTGGGGAGCAGCGAGCAGACGGCAGAAGGCAGAGAACAGCGGCGAGCAGCGAGCGCCGTAGCAGACGCCAGACGGCAGAACGGCGGCGAGCAGCGACCTGGAGACGAAGAGACAGGCAGCCAGGGCGTAACTTTCGATCGATTAATGATCGATCAGATTGATCCCTTGCCGCTTGGTCTGCCTACTGCTACGTGGGCTTGTGTGTGTATTGGGCCTGTATGCAATGGGCCAACCGGCCAACGATTTTTTTTTCAATGAAATAATTATTAACAATAGGCTAATTACTGACCTGCTGCTAGCTATATATGCCTAGTATTACCTACTGAAAATTGTTGGGGGGGGGGGGGGCGAACGGTTGGGGGGGGTCAGACCCCTGCTAGCACCCCCCTGGCTCCGCCCCTGGATGCAATGTCAGCTGAAAACAAGTGAATCTGAATACAAGTTATTTGGTTGCATGACATGGAAAATACTAGAACTTTTCTGAAAGATTAAATGCATGACACTTTTGTCTTATTAAAGAAATCCACAAGATTGGACGAAATGAAAATTTTCCATCTAGAATGGAATCAGGGGCGGAGCCAGGGGGTGCTAGCAGGGGTCTGACCCCCCCCCAACCGTTCGCCCCCCCCCCCCCCAACAATTTTCAGTAGGTAATACTAGGCATATATAGCTAGCAGCAGGTCAGTAATTAGCCTATTGTTAATAATTATTTCATTGAAAAAAAAATCGTTGGCCGGTTGGCCCATTGCATACAGGCCCAATACACACACAAGCCCACGTAGCAGTAGGCAGACCAAGCGGCAAGGGATCAATCTGATCGATCATTAATCGATCGAAAGTTACGCCCTGGCTGCCTGTCTCTTCGTCTCCAGGTCGCTGCTCGCCGCCGTTCTGCCGTCTGGCGTCTGCTACGGCGCTCGCTGCTCGCCGCTGTTCTCTGCCTTCTGCCGTCTGCTCGCTGCTCCCCACCAACTCGTGAAGGTAATTTCACCTCCCTGCTGCTTTGTGCGTTGGCGTTCGGCAAATCAGCGGATTAGTTTATTAATTTATGTCTTTTATCAATTTGTTGTGCTAATAGATGAAGAGAAAGGAAAGGGGAGTGGAATTCTTTTTCAAACGGATTGGTTCAACTTCAAGCGCTGAAATTAGTGCTGAATCTATTGCTAAAAATGCAAAACAATCTGAGGAGGAGCAACCTATTGTAGATGACAGTTCCAATCCAGTTGATATCCAAACTGATGATCAAATTATTGTGGAACCAACCGAAATTTCAGAACAAAGTAGAATTGGTAGCACAGCATATGAAAGAGATCCTGGTAAGCGTCAACAGATTTGGGAACTTCCTCTTGATAAGCAAGAAGAAGCACGGAGATTCTACATTACCGAGGGTCCTTATCAGCCACACATGAGAGTGTATCCACTTAATGGAAAAGCTAAAAATCCTCGCCGATTTCAGTATAGCTATTTCACAAATTTTCCTTGGCTAGAGTATTCACTTTCCACACATAGTGCATATTGCCTGCCTTGTTTCGTCTTTACAAAAAAACCAAGTGGAAGGTGTGGCTCAGACACATTCACGGTTAAGGGATTTATAAATTGGAGGAAGGTGAATGATGGAAAAGATTGTGCTTTTTTAACCCACATGGGCAAAGATTCTAACTCAGCTCATAATTATTCAGTTCGATGTTTTGATAATCTGAAAAACAGTATGACCCACATCGACAAGGCAATTGTACAAGCAACCGAAAAAAGGGTTTTGGATGCAAGGCTAAGGCTTAAAGTTACAATTGATTCCATTAGGTACGCACCATTTTTCTATACCAAACAGTAGAATATTATTTATTGTACTAAGCATGTTAGTAACAATTTTGTTGTTGGTTTCAACAGGTGGTTAACATTCCAAGCCTGTGCTTTTAGAGGCCATGATGAATCTCAAGAATCCATAAACCAGGGTAATTTCCTTGAATTGGTAAAGTTGTTGGCCTTTTATAACAAGGAGGTGGATGCGGTTGTCCTGAATAATGCTCCAAGGAATGCAAGGTACACCTCCCATCCTATTCAAAAAGAGATTCTGAAGTTATTTGCTCGGAAGGTTCAGAGGCAAATTAGAGAAGAAATTGGTACTGCCAAGTTTTGTATCATGGTGGATGAAGCTCGAGATGAATCAAAGAAAGAACAGATGGCATTGGTTGTCCGGTTTGTGAACAAGGAAGGATACATAAAGGAGCGTTTCCTTGATATCATTCATGTCAGTGACACTACTGCATTGACTCTCAAAGAAGCAATTTGTGTTGTTCTTGCGGACAACAATTTGAGCATCCGAGATATAAGAGGACAAGGATATGATGGGGCAAGTAACATGCGAGGTGAATGGAATGGGTTAAAAGCTCTGATTCTAAACGAGTGCCCTTATGCTTATTATGTACACTGCATGGCTCATCAGTTGCAATTGGCTCTTGTTGCTGCATCAAGAGAGGTACATGAGGTGCACAACTTTTTCCAACACGCTGTTCTCATCATAAATGTTGTTAGTGCGTCGCCAAAACGCAATGATGAGTTACTAGCAAAACAAGCTGCAGAAATTGAACGTGAAATTGAGTTGGGTGAGCTTGATACAGGAAGAGGAGCAAATCAGATAGGATCTTTACAGAGACCTGGAGACACTAGATGGAGCTCCCACTTCAAGTCTATTCAGAGTTTACTTAAGATGTTTGGTGCTACGGTTGCTGTCCTACAGAGCGTAGCAACTGACCGCTCAGTCTCAAAATATTCTAGAGGAGATGCTGTAGGTGCTCTAAAAATAATTATGTCATTTGACTTTGTGTTCATTCTGCATCTAATGGAGAAAATCATGAAGATCACAGATGTCTTATGTCAAACCCTCCAAAAGAAGTCCATTGACATTTTGAATGCGTTGGATTCAGTTTCGAACACAAAGGTGCTGCTTGGTAAGTTAAGAGAAAATGGTTGGGAATCTCTTCTAGAGGAGGTTCAGACTTTCTGTTCGAAGCATGACATTGAGGTCCCGGATTTGAATCGCAAGTAATGTCCCTCTCCTTGTATTTCTAAAAGTTAGAATATATATTGTCATACTTGCTTAACTCCAGTATTAATATATATTGCAACTTGTAGGTATGTTGATGTCACAAGGTCTCGCAACAAGCATGATAACACAACAACACTACATCATTACAAAGCAGATGTGTTCAATGTTGCTATAGATCAGCAATTGGCTGAGATAAATGATCGCTTTGGTATTCAAAGTACAGAACTCTTGAGACTGTGTGCATCTTTGGATCCAAGACATGATTCTTTTGACATCTCAAAAATATGTACGTTGGTTGAGAAGTTTTATCCTGAGGATTTTTCTAGTCAAGAAAGGGCTCAGCTTGAGTCGCAGCTTCCCCATTTTCAGTTGGATGTTTGCAATAATCCAGAGCTAAAATGCTTGTCTTCACTTGCTGATTTGACAGTTGGACTATATAAAACAGGTAAAGCTGCTATATACTCAATGGTTGATAGATTACTGCGGTTGGTCATAACTCTTCCGGTGTCAACTGCAACCACCGAGCGAGCTTTCTCGGCCATGAAACTCATCAAGACACGTCTTCGAAATAGAATGGGAGATGATTATCTTCGGAATTATATGATTCTTTACATTGGTAAGGAAATAGCTGCAAAGATTAGTTCTGATGAGATTATAGAGTTATTTGACACCGGTGGTCGTAAAGCGGAGTTTAAGCTAATAGACATGTAATTTTCTTTCTAAACATCAAACATATATTCGAATATTTATATGGGTTTTCTATAATATATTTTGTGACTTAATATACTATGATATTTATTCACTTTGATGGTCGTCGACTTTTCGCCCCCCCCATGTCGGAATCCTGGCTCCGCCCCTGAATGGAATGCAATGTAGATCATAGAACAATTCTATGGTTTTCAGTACCACGAACCACTCAAGCCCTGCAAATAAAACCCATAAATATCAAAAATCATAAAAAAATCCTAAAAAATTCTTTTGAACCATGGAGGGCCGACACTAGTTTTGGATGGCACAATATTGAAGTGGCATGTATTTGAGATGTTTTTACGGCAATGATGACTATAATCCATGTGGCAACCGTCATCCAAAAGATTTTCTCCGTTTTGCCCGTTCGCAAAATTTTTACACAGTCTAACAAGTAGGGTCATGTGCGGAAGAGTGAGAAGAAGACCAACAAATATTAATTCGATTTATTGTTCAAATATCCATCCATTTGCTTAGGCGATAAAAAACATGGGATATATGTCCAATGTAAGCTAACGCCGCCCAAACGAATATAATGTTTTTTTTATATTTCAGGAGCTTAAGTATATTACAAAGTTTCCTTCGAGCCAACATATGAGCTTATTAAATAGAAATTTTCCTGAAATTTCCTCTGAGCAATAAACTCAAAAAGTAGCACCTAAACAAAAAAATATATACTTACAACTTTATGCAAGTTTTTTTTTCCAAAGTTTTGCACGAGTTATTTTCTCATGGTTTTGTGCAAGAGATTAAATAGGATGGTTAATTGGTTATCTGAATTGAAATGGAAGGAGTAGTTTTTTGGGGGGTGGAGATGGATGGATCAGTAGGACTGCGTTTTCAAATGTGAAAAATTAGTTGCCGACGTTGCCGCGACCTTATCCGTAGCAAACTGGAAGAACATCTGCAGTACTGCATATTGATATGTGTACTGCATAACTGAGAGCTCTTTCAGTAGCTTTTTTTTTTTTTTTTTTAGATAAGGGGGTGCGGATCCCCGGCCTCTGCATCCAAGAGATGCACACAGCCATCCGCAATTATTAAAACATTCAAATATTCAGGTTTACAATTCAAGGATCACATAACGTGGCTACAAAAATCAGCCACTCAAACATCAAAGAACTATGCATCAATTCTTTTAGAATGAAGCCACCCAGCCCGGTTGAAGATAGCCCGCACGACCGTCAGCAAACGGGTACATCCGGCATCCATAAGACCACGTTGGTCCGCCGGGAGTATGAATGCCCATAGGTGTATCCAGTAGCACGCCTTGTGAATAACCTGCAAATAATAGATAGAGATCGCTCTACTTTTCCAGCGATGAGTGATTGACTTCGAGAGAGGCTGGAAAAGCCGTAGTGACTGAGGGAGTGAGGGCCAAATGCGAATTCAGTCAGATGGTTATGGAATCTGAATCGTGGCATGCAGGGAACAACGTAACCAGTAATGATGTCTGAAAGTTTGATTATTAAGTACAAGTAGTATACTGACATGAATTACAATTCCTGCAAAGCTGAACAATTCCAAACAATTCAGCTCTACAACACGGGGGCATGATACAAAGCATATACAATCCTTAATGAAGACTTCCCGAACAATTCAGCTCTCTACATGTACAGTTCGATCAACAGGTCGTCTAAACAAACCTGGGGGGATTCCGGAGCCTATATCTAGCGATCTCTTCAAGCATGACTCATCAGAGTGGTCGAGAACGATAGTGTAGTCCTTGCTGCTCACATCTCTGAAGTAGCATCCATCGGTACCCACGTATTTGTACACCTGATGGTTCTCCCCTGATCCAGCAATCACCAAATTCTTCTTCACCCTCATGCTACCGCGTGCCGACTGCACATTCTGCAGAGAGCTGTTGGAGGAACCTTGATGCCCACCAGAGACCCTCTTCTCACTGATGCCCAGCTTGACAACTGAAACCAGTGAGTACTCATCACCCACTTCATCTGAGGTTCCAGAGAAAAGATAGAGTGGGAAGACCTGGTGAACTTCTTCCAAGAGCAGCACCGTGCCGTTCGTGGCGAAAACACCCGACGTTGCGTCGATCGTTTGGTTCACTACTTGTACCGTGCCACTATTGGTATACACATTGCTGTTTTCGTAGCTGAATCTCTGGTAGAATGTTGTCATGACCTTTCCATGCGAGGATTCCACCCACCCGGTGGCGGAGACATGCCGGCTTGCGGTCGTCGCAAACCGCCCGTCCAGCTCGCTGAACTCCGAGTCCACATGTTCCGACGCAGCCACGTTGTAGCTGACCAAGCCACCAGTTGTCTTGACACTCTTATGATCTAACCAGAGATGCAAATTGGCATCAATGTACCATAAGTCTAATGCATTGGTCACACCAAACCCAAAATTGTGCTTCTTGCCGTCCAGGAGCTTCCCCAGGAACGGCGTGATGTCAATGTCATATGTTGGGAGATCGAATGAGTCGACACCGGTGATTGGCCGCCACAGCAGCGGGTTGACGCCGCCGGTGTAGATGACAGTGAACGGCCAAACAGCACCGACGATGTCTTCATCGACCTTAACAATGATCTCCCGGAAGGCACCATTGCCAGGGTAGCCGGACAAGTCGTTAGCCTCAATGTACTCGTTGGGAGGGTTCGTGTACCAGAACTCGTCGCTGCCGTGGAACGAGACGAACACCTCAAGGACCGCCCTGTAGGTGTTCGACGGAATGGCGAGCCGCTTTGACTGCACATCGGTGGAGCTCTGGATGGCGAACCACTGCCCGTCGTACAAAGGTAGGCTTCTTGAGATGGGCAGGATCAGATCGGCGTGCTGCGGGGATGGTGGCGCGGAGTGGAAGTAGAGGTGGAGTGTGAGGTTGGCGTGGTAGACGCCGGTGTATGTGCGGTCGACGATGTTGCCGAGGTACACCGCGATCTCGCCGGGCTCGGAGAGAAGGGCAGCGTACCTCGTGATGTCGCGGGAGACCGACCAGAGGATTCCGTTGGGTCGCGGCTCCGCGGTGCATCCGCGGAGGAGCTCGGCGCCGGAGAGCCAGACGCCGAAGATGCGGTCGAACTGGCGGCCGCGGCAGTCGGCGGTCCACTCGAGCACCGCGAGCGCGACAGACTCGCCCCGGGCGCGCGCGGCGGGGAGGCACTTGGGAGGCGCGTAGGCGGCTGTGGACGGAGGCCGGCCGTAGGTGTAGCCGAAGGAGCCGGAGAGGAGCAGCGCGGAGCAGGGGCCCGTGCTGCCGCGCGGCGGCCGGATCGGGCGGTCCACCTCGAAGAAGGTGCTGGGTGGCTCCGAGGCGTTCAAGGAAGCTAGATCAAGTAAAGGGAGGCGGAGCCTGCGCGGCACGGCGACCGCCGTGAGGGGGAGGAGGAGCGCGAGGAGGAAGAGCAAGCAGGAGCAGGTGGTCCGCGATGCCATGGCCGCAGCTGGAGCGAGTGCGTGGGGTGTGGAACAGGTCAACCGGAAGTATCTTGGTTTAAACAATGTGATGCAGTTGACATTTTTTGTTTTAGATTTTCTTTTAGAAGCTTTTGTTTTAGATCGAGCGCTACTCTTCTGATTTCGATTATTGCGAATTTGCGAGACATTTCGGAGTAGTTGGTATAGTTCATGTATTTTCTGAACATGTTGTTCGTTGTCCGAGAAGAGAGAAAACTGACCGCTTATTTATCACTCCGTTTCTAAATCGTATATATCTTAGAGGTTAGCTTATTTTAATTTACATGTCATTCATATTAAAATATTCAAAATATCTTATAATTCAGAACGGGGTAGTATACGTTTTTAATACGGCATAGTGCATTATTTGGAGGCATCTTTTGGTAATACTAACTCATTTATACAAGGGTTT
>QRDG01000711.1:114850-163966 GCA_012064385.1 Puccinellia tenuiflora
TTGTTGGGTTATCCTGAGCTATTTATACTATTTATTTGATAAAAAAATCGCGGTGCGACATTTTTATTGCAGTGTGCCCACCCTTTAATTTTTCCTGGATCCGCCACTGAGACAAAGTAAAAAAACTAGGCAGACAACCACTAGGATTCCTGTGGAGCGTCTCGGCGTGAATCATCTTTAAGTTCAGACCACGCACGATAGATGTACAACCTCTCAGTGGTTGAGTCTGTGTACGAGCTAAGCCTGTGGAGCAGCGAGGCTGACGACCTGCTTGCCGACGTTGCGGCCGTGGAAGAGCCCGATGAGCGCCTTGGGGGCCGCCT
Organism: Puccinellia tenuiflora; assembly: GCA_012064385.1. Lineage (NCBI taxonomy): Eukaryota > Viridiplantae > Streptophyta > Magnoliopsida > Poales > Poaceae > Puccinellia > Puccinellia tenuiflora. The sequence continues at coordinate 115,174 of QRDG01000711.1, forward strand.
CGAGCCCCTCGGCGACGTCCTCGACGTCTGGGGTGAGGTCGGAGGCTGTCTCCCAAACAACGCCAACATCCGCGACATCCATGACTACGCGGGTCCTGCTGCCATCGACAGCGCAACGTCCTCCACCTTGCAGGATCCTCTGCTGCTGGAATCTGTGGAAGCACAGAAACGGGGTTGCCTTCAATGGCGACCGCGCCTGTCTAAACCGACTCTTGGCCATACGTAGAGACGACGCGGCGTTGTGGAGCGCTAGGATTCCCAGTCGCCGCCGCGAGGAGGCTGCTGTCTGGGATGCTTGCTTTCGCGCAAACACCTCCCCCTGCCTAGTTCTTCCCTCTTGTGTACCTCTGATGTAAACATCTGGCTCCTGAGCCTTTTTATTGAATGAAAAATTCAGGTGGGGAAGCTCTCCCCCCCGGTGAAAATTCAAAAAAAAGTTGAGTACGAGCTAAGCCTGTGTTGCGGCAGTAGCGAGGCTGACGACCTGCTTGCCGACGTTGCGGCCGTGGAAGAGTCCGATGAGGGCCTTGGGCGCGGCCTCGAGCCCCTCGGCGACGTCCTCGACGTACACCACGGAGCCGTCCCGGATGTGCGACGTCACCCACGCCTCGTACTCCGGGTACACGTGCTTGTGGTCAGGCTCGACGAACCCCTGCATCCGGATCCGCTTCGCCACGAGGCACTCGAGGTTGCGCAGCCCCGCCGCCGCCCCGCGCTCCTTCTCCCCCGCGGTGAGGTTGTACTGCGAGATGAGGCCGCAGACGGCGATGCGGCCGTGCGGCCTCATGTTGAGCAGCACCGCCTCGAGCATCTTCCCGCCGACGTTGTCGAAGTAGACGTCGATCCCCTCCGGGAAGCACCGCCTGAGCGCGCCGTCGAGGTCGCCGTCCTCGGTCTTGTAGTTGAACGCGTCGTGGAAGCCGAACCTGGTCTTGAGCATCTCCACCTTCTCGTCGGACCCGGCGCTGCCGACGACGCGGCACCCGGCCAGCCTGGCGAACTGCCCCACCAGCTGCCCCACGGCGCCGGAGGCCGCGGAGACGAACACCGTCTCGCCCTCCTTCGGGGAGCAGATGTGGTGGAACCCCACGTAGGCGGTCAGGCCCGGCATGCCCAGGACGCCCGTGTAGTAGGACAGCGGCACGCCGTCCTCGGGCTGGATCTTGGCGAGGAGGCCCGTGAAGGGCGGCTTGATGACGCTGTAGTCCTCCCAGCCGGTCATGCCCCGCACGATGTCGCCGGCGGCGAAGGCGGGGAGGGAGGAGCGGACCACCTGCGAGACGCCGAAGCCGGTGATGGCGGAGCCCGGGACGAAGGAGGTGACGTAGGAGGCCTGGCCCGTGGGGCGGGACATCAGGTTGCGCATGTAAGGGTCGCAGGAGAGGTACAGGTTCTTCACCAGCACCGACCCTTCCTCCGCCGCCGCGGCCTCGTCGACGGCGGCGGCGGGGAGGACCTCCATGTGCTCCTCGCGAGGGTACCCCTCCACGTACTCCTTCAGGACCACGCGCCGGCTCTTCAGCTCCGCCATGGGTTCCGACGATCGATCCGGTGTGAATTGACCTTGATCTACTGCGGGTTCTGCTTGCGCTTTGGAGTGAGTGGGTCGATGGATGGATATATGCTGTCCGGACGGGGGAAGACGACGATGACTGATGGCCCACACTCCAGTGTGCTGGCAGCTGGTGCTCCGTCCACTTGTTTTTTTTTAATGGTTCGTCACTACTACTCCTCACTAGGCACTAGCTGGCTTTGCATCCAACGTGCACCGCGTGCAAATAATTGAACGTGCCTGTCGGTAGCTAGACGTTAACTAATCGAATAAACGTTCCTCGAAGCAGAACTAGTTGGTTCATTGATAATCTTAATCATTTCACTAGACACCTTTTGAAACCAAGGACAATCATGTAGCGATCGCGGAATCTCACCACCAAGCAATCCGATTGAAGAATGATCTTGTTGTTTGTTTATTGCATCATTATCAAAATTTAAGATCTTGTTTGGCAGGGAGGTATTAATTAGAAGGGATTACTTGAGAGTTGGGATAATGTCGGTCCATTCCTATAATCCCTTAACACTAGTAGGAAAAAACCCTTTTGTCCCGGGTCCATAGGGCCTTTAGTCCCGGTTGCGCAACCGGGACTACGCAATCGGGACTAAAGGCCCAAACCTTTAGTCCCGGTTCTGTTACGAACCGGGGCTAAAGGGTCTCCACATGGCTGTTGTCGGGCGTTGGGGTCGGAGACTCTTTAGTCCCGGTTGGTAACACCAATCGGGACTAAAGGTCTGCACGCTTGATTTAGGGTTTAGGGGTTTTTTTTACTGTTTTTCGTTTCAATTTTTTTTCATTTATTGTTTTCCTTTTTTTAGGGTTAAGGTTTTGCATTCAATTCGACGGTACTACATATATACAACAAAGAAGTAACCATTACACAACATCGTCATAAATATAAGATCAAAGTGTGACCTATTTCTTCGTCCTCTTGCAGTCGAACCTATTACATATGTAGTACCATATATATACAATATCTCTTACGATCACTACTAGTAGGGATAATATTATCCGTCTTTAGATATGACATGATCGGAGAAGAATGCCGCCAACTCCTCTTAAATTGCTCGCAGGCGTTCCTTTGGTAGGAGCCTATCCCGCATCCGTTCGATCTAATTTAAAGAAGGGGGTCAATATATATATGAATGAATCTCAACACAATTGATGATAATAAAATAATATTGTGAACGTACTCGAAGTTGTTCTAAGATTCTGCCCCTCTCACAGGTCGTCTCGTGAATGAACTCGCAGACGTAGAATCCACATAAATTATTCCCGGATCCCTGCCTTGGGCACTTTACGAGAACATAGTTCAATCAAAATAATAATCAAACATGATAATGTTATTCAAAGTAGAATCAAACAGATGCGCGGGTCTAGCTAGTACTACTTACACTTAGTTGTTCAAATTCAAGCTGCTCTTTCCACTCACCCCGAGCCCTACTGGTGAACAGTTTCCAAGCCCTAGCAGGCAAAGAAAATGAATAAAGGACTTATTAATTACTAGATACCAGGAAATGAACGAAAGTTGCCGATATAGTGCCATAATGATTGAAATTACCTCTGGAGCATTTCAGCCATGTCTGCCCACTTCTCAGATTCATTACGTAGCGGGTCCATGACTTGTACTAGTACTTAGTCAACATACGGTTAATTAATATACCTCGCCGGACCCTGTAGTAATTAAGGTTCGAGAACCGGAGCCGTCAGCTTCTATGTCCACTCCCTCACCGGAGTCGTTCAAAAAGCTCGAGGCGATATCGACGTCATCATCACCGCGGATTATATCCTCCAACATGTTTTCCTGATCTTCGTCTCTGTCGTGATCCATAGTTTCTGCAAAGACAATTGACTTGTTGTTAATTAGCAAAAAGATAAGACATATCAAAATTCATTAGCAAAGAGATAAGACATATAATTTTTAACAAATATGTTAATTCTATAATTTTTTAACAAGTCCTAAATTATTGCAATTTTTATTAACAACATAGATCAACCAATTTTTAGTAATTAATTGCCAATTCTAAAAATACTAAAATTTCTAACATTCTAATTTTTCTAATTAAAAATTATAATTAAAAATTCTAACTAAAAATTCTAACTAAAAGTTCTAACATTCTAAATTTTTCTAAAAATTCTAACTAAAATTCTATCATTCTAACTAAAATTATAACTAAAAACTCTAACTAAAAGTTCTAACATTCTAAATTTTTCTAAAATTCTAACTAAAATTCTATCATTCTAACTAAAATTTAAAAATTCTAACTAATTAGCTATATTACATTTAGCTAACAAATTTCGCTAAGTTACTATATTACCGGACTAACAAATTTAGCTAACAAATTAGCTATATTACATTTAGCTAAGTCACTACATTAGCTATATTACATTAGCTACAATTAGCTCATACACAAATTTGGTAATTTAGCCCACAAAAAAATGCGAGGAGGAGAGGATCCTTACCGGAGGAGAAGAAGAGGAGGAGGGCTGGCGAGGACGAGGACGGCGGCCGGCGACGAGGAGGACGGCGCCCGGCGAGAAGGAGGACGACGCGGCGGCCGGCGAGCGGGGGCGAGCGGCCGGGGAAAAGGAGGAGGACGACGGCGGCCGGCGAGCGGGGGCGACCGGCCGGGGAAAAGGAGGAGGACGGCGGCAGGCGGAGGAGCTCGGGCGGCGGCCGAGAGGAGGACGACGTGGCCGGCGAGCGGCGATGGCGGTGCGTGGAGGAGGAGGAGGACGGCGGCGGAAACGGGCAGCCTGACGGCGTCGTGGTGGTTGCGCTCCTCCTGGTCCTTAGCGAGATCGAGAATGAGGGAGTTGGGGAGGCAGAGAGCAAGTTATAGGATAGGGCTTTAGTCCCGGTTCCAGCCACGAACCGGGACCAAAAACCCTTTCGTCCCGGTTGGTGGCTCCAACCGGGACGAAAGATGACCCTTTTGTCCCGGTTCCAGCCACGAACCGGGACAAAGGGTCTATTGGAAATTAAATTTTGGGCGCGAAGCCACAGTTTAGTTGTTTTTTTAAAAAATAATAAACTTATAAATTCAATATATTTTGATCTGTTTATCAGAAAAATGCAATTAAAATAACAAATTGTTCATAAAAATGTAATCTATCTATTTATAATAAATTCATTTTTGTTTGAGATTTGAGGTGAATTTATTTAATTACAAAATTTGGAATTTGAACTCCATTAAGTTATTAAACTTATAAATTCAATATCTTTTGATCTGTTTATCAGAAAAATGCAATTAAAATATCAAATTTAAAAATGTAATCTATCTATTTATAATAAATTCATTTTTGTTTGAGATTTGAGGTGAATTTATTTAATTACAAAATTTGGAATTTGAACTCCATTAAGTTATTAAACTTATAAATTCAATATATTTTGATTTGTTTATCAGAAAAATGCAATTAGAATATCAAATTGTTCATAAAAATGTAATCTATATATTTATAATGCAATTAAAATATCAAATTGTTCAGAAAAAGTAATCTATATATTTATCAGAAAAATGCAATTAAAATATCAAATTTTGTACCCCTTTTTTTATGCCGGTACCGGGTGTAGTATGCCCAATCAGGAAGAAGCACACGGATCGTGTGTTTCCTTCGAACACTTGTGAGCCGTTGGATTAGCACACGGATCGTGTATTTCTTCGTCACGTGCATCACGTCGATTGAAGAGCGGACCTCTAGGACTTTCCAATAGGGTAGCTCCCAAAATATAGATTTCTTCTTCCACATGGGCGCGTGTCCGGTACCGTCATTCGGAACAGATTGACCGCCAGGGCCCTTTCCAAAGATCACTTTTAGATCCTTAACCATATCAAATATATCATCACCAGTACGGTGGTTAGGCTTCCTCCGATGATAGGGCATACCTTTGAAATGCTTGCCTTTCTTTCTTATGGGATGCTTGGTCGGAAAAAATTGATGATGCCCCAGGTACACAACCTTCTTACATTTTTCAAATATGTACTATCAGTCTTCTCTAAACAGTGCGTGCATGCATTGTATCCCTTGTTTGTCTGTCCTGAAAGGTTACTAAGAGCTGGTCAATCATTGATAGTTACGAATAGCAACGCTCGTAGGTCAAATTCCACCTGTTTGTGCTCATCCCAGACACGTACACCTTCTTCACGCCACAACTGTAAAAGTTCTTCAACTAAAGGCCTCAGGTACACATCAATGTCGTTGCCGGGTTGCTTCGGGCCTTGGATGAGCACTGGCATCATAATGAACTTCCGCTTCATGCATAACCAAGGAGGAAGGTTATAGATACATAGAGTCACAGACCACGTGCTATGACTGCAGCTCTGCTCTACAAAATGATTCATGCCATCTGTACTTAGACCAAACCTTAAGTTTCTTACGTCATCTGCAAAGTTCGGGAACTCTCTCTCGATTTTTCTCCACGACGACCCATCAGCGGGGTGTCTCAACATCGTCTTTCTTATGGTCTTCTTTGTGCCATCGCAACAACCTGGCATGCTCTTTTATTCTGAACAAACGTTTCAACCTGTGGTATTATAGATCATACCACATCACCTTGGCAGGAACCCTTTTCCCGGGGCGCTCGCCCTCAACATCACCAGGGTCATCTCGTCTGATCTTATACCGCAATGCAGTGCATACCGGGCATGCCTCCAAATTCTCGTACTCCTCACCGCGGTAGAGGATGCAGTCATTAGGGCATGCATGTATCTTCTGCACGTCTAATCCTAGAGGGCAGACAATCTTCTTTGCTTCATATGTATTGGCAGGCAATTCGTTACCCTTTGGAAGGTCCTTCTTCATTATTTTCAGCAACTTTTCAAATCCCTTGTCAGTCACACCGTTCTCTGCCTTCCATTGCAGCAATTCCAGTGTGCTACCCAGCTTGTTTAGGCCATCTTCGCAATCTGGATACAACGGTTTGTTGTGATCCTCTAACATACGCGCGAATTTCGGCCTCTCATTATCAGTTCCGCAGTCTCTCCGTGCATCAGCAATGGCATGACCAAGATCATCAGCCGGCTCATCTAATGCCTCTTGATCTTCAGCTTCCCCCGTTGTAGTATCACCGTATTCAGGGTACATAGGATAGTTGTCACCATCATCTTCTTCTTCATTTCTTCCATTATAACCCCTCTTTCTCTGTGCTTGGTCCAACAATTATAGTTGGGCATGAAACCGGTCCGAAGCAGGTGGCTAGTGAAGGATTTTCGAGGAAGAGTAATCCTTCTTATTCTGACAGGCAACACATGGACAACACATCAAACCATTCTGATTGTTTGCCTCGGCCACACTGATAAAACTACGCAGGCCCGTAATGAAATCGTCAGTCCGTCGGTTACCGTACATCCATTGTCGGTCTATCTGCATTATATAATTAAGTTTATCAAAAACCATTACGCACAACATCATGAATAGAGAAGTGACCAAATTAATTAATACAAGTTCATCACATAAAAACCAAATTAGAGTAGTGACCAAATGTGATACATAGTTTTCATAATTAAAACATACATTGAAACTAACATACAAACTATGTAATGCATTTAAATGCAACAACAAATGCTATCAAAATCGCAACTAAGGTAACAATTGATCCAACAACATAATGATACCAAGCCTCTTTATTAATGGCATAATTTCTAATCTTTCTAATCTTCAAGCGCATTGCATCCATCTTGATCTTGTGATCATCGACGACATCGGCAAGATACAACTCCAATTTCATCTTCTCTTCTTCAATTTGTTTCAATTTTTCTTTCAAATCATCGTTTTCTTTTTCAACTAAATTTAACTTCTCAACAAGAGGGTCGGTTGGAATTTCCAGTTCATATATGTCCTAGATAAAAATATCTATGTCAAGTGTTGGTCGGCATAATTATTATAAACACGAAATTAAAAAATAGTTATAAAAGTTAATATACCACATCCGAATCATAGACCGGACGAGGGCCGACGGGAACGGATATCAAAACCATGGCACTATACATTTATCAAACAATCATAGAAGTAAGAAAATTATACAAGTAACTATATAAATCATATAAATAAGAAATTTGTTATTTTTTAATAAGAACAAGAGGCTCACCAAGGTGGTGCCGGCAACGGGGCAGCGCGGGCGATCGACGGCGTTGTTGCGATGGCACTAAACCAACAAATCATACTTTAACTTGAGCTCAAATTGCATATAAAACAAATAAACTCCCTAACTTAGACATTTTATCAAACACCTTGCTTGTACTGGAAAAATGAAAAGAGCTAAACTAATAACGAAATGAGCTAAATCCGCAACGCCGGAAGAAAGGATGAAGTTGCTAACCCTTGGATAGATGGGTGCTGCCAAACTTGTCAAATGGTGGAGAAAAATATGATGAACTTGAGCTTGGGAGAGAGTAAACCGGAAGAAAATGGAGAAGAGTGAGGATGGCTCGGGGTGGAAGAAGAAGATAAAGGTGGTGGAAACCTTTCGTCCCGGTTCGTATTACAAACCGGGACTAAAGGTCCATCTTTAGTCCCGGTTCGTAATACGAACCGGGACGAAAGGGTATCGCGCTGGCCCCCACCTCTGGGACTGCCTGCCGGAACCCTTTAGTCCTGGTTCGTATTACGAACCGGGACTAAAGGTTCAGTACGAACCGGGACGAAAGCCTCCCGAGCCCCATGCGGCGTGCGAGCCGCTCGAACCGGGACTAATGCCAACGTTAGTCCCGGTTCGTGTCGCGACCGGGACCAATGCTCCGATGCGGCCTGGACAAAAGCCCTTTTTTCTACTAGTGTAAAACCTAATTGGAAATCGTAGTAACAACAGATGAGCTAACCAACACGCTAGGAAGGTCATGTATATGACATTGAGGCTCAAGTTTAATACAATGCGAGACTCGGTGTAGCTCTAGGAGTTGCGTCGGTCGGGAGGAAAGTTCATTTTGACAAACAAGCGACTGAAATCTGACAATGGAGGTCTTGAATTGGGTGTTGTGTGACTGTCCACGGAAGCCAAATTCCCGCTTGCTCATGTTCGTTCTCTGCTCATATTTGTTTCGGATCACAACGAGCTAGTAATGAATTTAGAAGATCAATTAATGGTGGTGCAAACCTAGACCTTTCTGTATGGAGGTTTTTTCATCCCGATTTTAAGTCTAAAGAAAATGTGAGAGCCTTGATGCCTGATTACTGGAATGAACAACAAGAGTTGCGGAAGTTCAGGATGGGCCAGGGCCTGAGGGGTTATACCTCGTACGTGAATACGTGATGTTAGAGAGATATTAACGACTCTCATACCAATATCTCCTTGGATGAGCTAGGGCCTAGGGGACCAGGGCGCCTGTTATCCCCTCACAGGAGATTGTATTCAGTAGCAACAATTGGGATACAAGCACGATGTGCAATAGAAAGCATGAAGGGGGAGGGGATCTAGAGCCAGGTGGGAAGGAAAAAGGAGCCGCCGTGCCAAAGCCGAGATCGATCATCGATGCCTTCTTCTTGGATCGCACGCAAGTTTATATCCTCACTGAGTCCAGCTGTCTCCTGTCACTTGCGGATTGGGCTTGCGCAGTCTGGTGCTCACGCGTCGGGTCCCTTCCTGTCCTGGGCCAGCATCTTGCTGGGCTGGTGGCCCGCCAGTGGTACCAGTGCTAACACCCCCCTCTTCTTCAAAAACGGCTTGCCCCCAAGCCGTCGCTCCTGGGAATCGAGCTTGCAGGTCGTCCATGTCCTCCCAGGAATTAGGAAGAGTACCTCCCGACCAACGGATCAAGCCTTGATCGACGATACGGTTGGCCTTTGTCTTCATGCGACGTGCTAGCACTTGCACAGGAACTGCAAACTGATTAGTGTCAACAGGTAAAACTGGTGATACCTGATCAGTAGCTCGCAGCACCTTGCGTAACAGAGAGACGTGGAAAACTGGATGGATGGTTGATGTTTCCGGCAGCGCCACCTTGTACGCCACCTGGCCAATACGATCCACAATGGGGAAGGGCCTGAAGTACTTGAAGGATAGCTTGTGACATGCACGTTTGGCCACTGAACTCTGTACATACGGCTGTAGCTTGATGAACACCTTATCACCAATAGCGAATTCCCTTTCTGAACGTTTTTTATCTGCTTGGTGTTTCATGCGGTCACGAGCTCGAAGGAGGTGCAGGCGTATGAGAGCTGTCATCTCTTGTCGTTCAGACAACCAAACCTGAAGATCAGTCACTGGAGTCGCTGAGGATGCCTCAATGCCCCAATGGCGAGGTTCATGTCCACAAAGGGCCACGAAAGGAGATGTGCCCAGAGCACTGTGCCAACTGGTGTTGCACCAGTATTCTGCTAAAGCCAACCATGCACTCCACTTCTTGGGGCAAGAGTGGACAAAGCACCTGAGGAATGTTTCGATGCACTGGTTAACACGTTCTGTCTGTCCGTCGGTTTCCGGGTGGTAAGCTGTACTCATTCTCAGCTGTGTATCTGTTTGCTTGAAGAGTTCCCTCCAAAACTTGCTAGTAAACACTGGGTCTCTGTCAGAGATTAGAGATTCTGGCATTCCATGTAACTTGTATACTTGGTCAATATAAGCTGTAGCCACTTGTGATGCAGAAAATGGATGGGCCAAAGGGATGAAATGACTGTACTTGGAAAATTTGTCGACTACCACCAATATGCAGTTGAATTTACCTGATTGCGGCAACCCTTCGACAAAGTCCAGTGACACAATCTGCCACGCCTGCGTGGGTACTGGTAGTGGCTCCAAGAGACCTGGATATCGATTGCGGTCTGGCTTGGCTTGCCGGCATGTAGGGCAAGATTGCACATAAGCTGTTACTGCACTCTGCATTTGTGGCCAGGCAAAGATAGTACGCAACCTCTGATATGTGGCTGGTGCCCCAGAGTGCCCCCCAATAGCTGAATCATGACCTGCTTGGAGGATTTCTTCTAACCACTTAGGTTGACAGAAGGAAAGTGCATTCAGCACATCAGCATCTATTACTGGCCTCCTAGAGAGTGCATCGGCAGCTCCATTATCTATACCTTTTCTATAACACAACCGATAACATAACCCAAGTAACTTGGTGAACGCACGCTGTTGCCAGGGACTATTCAGTCTCTGTTCCTCGAGGTGCACCAGACTATGGTGATCCGTTTTAATGATGAATTCTCATGATTGCAAGTATTGTCTGCAGTGTTCAACTGCAAATATCAGTGCCATCAACTCCTTTTCATATGTGGAAAGCCCTTTGTTACGCGGGTCCGAGGGCTTTGCTCAGGTAGGCAATGGGGTGACCAACTTGTTGTAGTATATCACCAATCCCAAGGTCACTGGCGTCAGTTTCCACAACAAACTGACGAGAGAAATCTGGAAGGGCCAACACTGGTGCATTAGTCAGGCTATTCTTTAGTGTTTCAAATGCTGTACCACTGACACTTGTCCAAATGAAAGGTGTATTTTTCCTAAGCAAGTTGGTCAAGGGTTTAACTATCATTCCATAGTCACGCATGAACTTGCGGTAATACCCGGTGAACCCTAGTACTTGGCGTAGCTCCTTAGTATTCCTGGGAGTTGGCCAACTCTGAACTTTCTGAACTTTTTCTGGTTCGGTTGACACTCCTTCACCACTGATAAGAAACCCAGGTAAGGTAGGCAACGTTGTGCAAATGAACATTTGGACTTTTTAACAAACCACTGATCTCGTTGGAGTAAGTTGAACACCTCCCTCAAATGCTCCTCATGCTCTGCCAGTGACTTGGAATAGATCAAAATATCGTCGAAAAACACAAGAGCACAGCGACGCAACACAGGCTGCAAGGTGGTGTTCATGGCCCCCTGAAATGTAGCTGGAGCACCAGCCAGACCAAATGGCATTACCTTGTATTCGTAGTGAACAGAATGTGTTTGAAAAGCAGTCTTGAACTCTTCACCAGCTGCTAGACGAATTTGGTGATAACCCGCACGCAAATCGAGCTTGGTGAACCAACTAGCTCCCCACAGTTCATCAATGATTGGGATTGGGAATTTTGTGGGTACTGTCAATGCATTGAGGCGTCGATAATCAATACACATACGCCATTGGCCATCTTTCTTGCGCACCAAAATGACTGGCGATGCAAAGGGGCTGCGACTACGCTGAATGATGCCACTACGTAACATTTCCTCTACCTGCTGTTCAATTTCATTTTTAGAGTCAGGAGAGTGACGGTATGGTCTAATGCTGATAGGCTGTGCTCCAGGCAACAAAGGAATGCTGTGATCACAAGATCTATTAGGCGGCAGGCCTGTGGGTTCTGCAAAAATTGCTGTAAACTCATCTACTAGCTAGAGCCTGAACTGAGCTTGGAATGCTGTTGCCAGGAACAGGAGCAGTGTTGCCATCAGTTGTCTCAGAGGAAGGTGCACAAACAAACACAATATGTTCTACTTCATTGCTTTTCAACAACTGCTGCAGTTGTAATGCTGAAATCGAAGCACACTGATCCACAGAACTGTGCTGCCCTTGGAGACACACAGGTTTGCCATTTTCAGTTAACAATAGCTTCTTGGAAACCCAATCAATGTCTGGGTTGTGTAACTCCAACCAATCCATGCCCAAGATAACATCAAACCCTCCCAATGGCAGGATCTTGAAAGTTGTCTTGAATGTGTGCTCCTGCACCTGCCATGGACACTGAAACACCTCCTCTGCACACAGCAGTTCAGTACCATTTGCAATCTTGACTCGCACTGGTTTAGCTAAGGATTTAACACCAGAGAGTCCAGATACCAGTTTTGCATTGATAAAGGATGTTGAACTACCCGAATCAACCAGAATAGAAACAGGGGAACCGTGAACAATAACAGTCAATTGCAGAAGAATTGATGGCATCATTACCGTTGAATGCCTGGAGAGAAATAGCCAGTACAGTTTCTTCAACTTCTGCATCGCCCATGGTGCTGTCACTTGTTTCAGATTCAGAAACCCCCATGATTTCCATCAACTCCTCCAACACATGCATCTGGATTGTGGCCGGACAGACGTGCTCACGTCCCCAGCGCTCGCCACATTTGAAGCACAAACCGCGTGCGCGTCTGTAAGCTCGCAGTGTCGCCATGGGACTTGGTTCAGGTGATGCAAGCTTGCTTGACTCCGGGCAAGTGGAACGTACCGCTTCTGTACTTCGTCGATCAGCTGCCGTTAGAGCAGGAGCTGGACGAGGAGTGTGCGGAGGACTTGTGTGTGGGAGGAAGCGTTGAGCAGGACGATGGATGTGTTCGTTGTAACGCCCCATGTCCTGACGAATTCCTTCCTACACTTCTTCCTGCACCAGTGCCAATGCACATGCGGCATCCAAGTCCGGTGGTCGCTGCACCATGACCGCCGCACGCAATTCCGCCTTCAAGCCGCCGACGAACCTCATCAGAAAATAGTAAGGGTGGATTTCATCAGAATGTGCTAATAATTGATTCATCAAATGTTCAAAGGACTCGATATACTCCTGCACACTACCCATCTGCCTAATAGCATAAAATTGCCTAATCAGCTGCTGATGACGATCTCTACCAAAACGAACACACAGGGTGCTACAGAACTCTCCCAATTGCAGCCTAACAACTTCTTACGAACAGATTGCAACCACACAGCCGTGGTAGGTGAAAAATTGAGGGTAGCCATCTGCACCCAGTAGGACTCTTGAATTCCATATACAGAGAAGTATTGCTCACTCAAATCCTTCCACAACTGCGGATTTTCACCATCAAACAACGGAAACGGCATCGGAGGTGGGGCTGGGGCACAACTCTGAGCAGCTTCAATTGCCGTAGGAAATGGATTGTGGAAGGTGAACGTACCATTGGCCGGAGGCGCCGACGGAGTCACGAGGACCCCGCCAACAGCCGTCCGTGGGGGTGGGTCGACGCCGTGGCCAGTGGCCCGAGGAGTAGTGGTCGGAAGCTCGCCTCTAGGAGAAGAAGCCTTCGACGCCGCAGGATCTGTGAGATCCCGCGCGGACGCCTCCTCCGCGTCGTGGAACTGGTCGCGGAAGACCTGTTGCTGGAGTAGATCGACCGCTACCTTCAGCCCCTGGATCTGTTTCTCGATGCCGGGCGTCCAGTTGTTGAACTCCGCCTCGACGGAGTCCTTGATCTCCGTCTTCCACTCGTTGAACAGATCGCGCAGATCCGCCTTGGTGATTGGCTCCATAGCTTCATGAGCGAGTCTGGATGACTTCTGTTGACGAGTTTCGATGATTGAGGAAGCCAGATCGGAGGTGGTGGAAGTGGGGAAAAATTTCTAGCTCTGGATTGTGGCTCTGATACCAACTGTTTTTTGATAAAGAGAATATATTAATATCAGGAGATACCAATTACACCTAGCCTCTGCACCAACAAGATATCAAAAGACATCCAGGATGCACACAGCCAATAAAAAAATAAAAAAGAGAGAAAACAAAAAACAAAAGACCCCGTCGGAGTGATGGGACCCTCGTAACAGCAACACTCTAACCACCACCAAAATACAACACCCGAATCGCAAAAAGGCTCTCCAAAACAATGCCTTTAGCAAGGCCATTTTATAGGTACAACCAATGAAGGCCAGACCTTGGGCTTTCACCCTGAAGAAAGACCGGGAGTCCAAAACAATGCCTTCAGCAAGGCCATTGCCAGGTACAGCCAATAAAGGCCAGACCTTGAGCTTTCACTCTGAACATCACGGCTCGGTACTTAGTACCACCGAAAAGCAGTCCGCCCGTGTTGCCGCCCCCTCTTGTCAAGGCCGCTGCTGCAAGTCCCCGACACCTGACACACAGAAAACCTGTGCCTAGAGTCTTCAACGCAACCAAACCTCCACTCCGCCAGCACAAGCCTCCGATCCCAGCCACCATGACTTTCTTCACTACTTGTCAATGCCATGGAAATCTATTAGACATATCGCATGACCACGACAAGATAGCGAAGCTTCACGCCACACCCACATGAAGCATCTCTGGCCATAGATGCGGGTGTGCACGACCGATCAAATCCGATCTAGATATCCAATGACGCCATGCGCTAAACCGGAGATCACCGATGGGAAGACCGGAACATGTCGGCAGCCAGATCATGGAGGACCACATGTGGCAGATCGGCGACATGACGCTCGAAGACCAGCCGGGTCAGCCACCTTTATTCTTGATCCGAGCCCGCAGCCCCCACGCTGCCGATCGACTCTCGGCGATCGGAGCGAGTTGGTCAACACCGGCCCATCGGAACCCTGGTTGGCCACCGAGAGAGATGCATCAGAACCAGGACAACCGCCGCACCCCACAGGGCCGGCCGCCGCCACCGGATCCTCCACTCCTTCCTCGGATCGCGCCCCGCCGCCTCCCTGCCGCAAGCAGGCGACCGCCGCCGACTCCCTGCCACGGGCCGACGAGTGCCGCCGCCACGGCCTTGTCGCGCACCTGCGCCGCCAATATCTCGGGCCCCCGCGCGAGAGGAACCCGACGGCCGCGCCACCCCCCGCCCACCGCCTTCGACGGCCAGGGCGTGGCCGCCACCACCGGCGCCGGTGGCAGCGGCCGGAGGGAGAGAGTTGGGTGGAGCTCTTCTAGGGTTTCTCTGCCTCCGGAGCGGCCCTCGCGCGAGCGGCCCGAGAGGGTTTTTTCGCTCGTTGGCTATTCTATCTGGGTCATGATGATACCAACTGTTATCCCCTCACAAGAGATTGTATTCGATTTCTCTCACTATTCGATTATCTCACACAATTCAGTAGCAACAATTGGGATACAAGCACGATGTGCAATAGAAATCATGAAGGGGGAGGGGATCTAGAGCCAGGTGGGAAGGAAAAGGAGCCGCCGTGCCAAAGCCGAGATCGATCATCGATGCCTTCTTCTTGGATCGCACGCAAGTTTATATCCTCACTGAGTCCAGCTGTCTCCTGTCACTTGCGGATTGGGCTTGCGCAGTCTGGTGCTCACGCGTCGGGTCCCTTCCTGTCCTGGGCCCCGCCAGTGGTGCTAGTGCTAACACCGCCCTCTCGTCGAAGGACTCATGAGTATATTTTACGTTCATCCTTTTCTAAGTTCAACCTTCATATTCTTAATACTTGTATCGTTTTATTCATATAATTGTCTGCTCATCAATAATAAATTCAATATTGCATCCTCCCACTTCCATTAATCTTTTGTCGATCTAGACGCAAACATGGATGAAATGACTAGGTAGCCATAAAGAGCTCCTAAAAATGAAGCACTTTCGTAGGCGAGACACCTCTATCGGCCTATATAAAAAAGAAGCCGACTAATTTAACGAGTGCAAACCTGTTCGTACCTCTCATCAAACAAAAAAACTTTTCTAAAGGAAAAACAAAAGAAAACGTGAGTAATTCGTGCGGACACTATGAGTTGCAAATCCGTTCTAGTTTGGAGAAGAGCACCACGGTTACCCATCTCCAAGTTTGTAAAATGTTAATTCATCTTATAGTAAACTAGTTGAATTTTGGCGTGGCGTCACGCCACGCCCTTGGTGATTTTTTTTTGTACAATGTATATTTGTTGTTCACCAAAATGTTAGACAATTTGGAGTGTTTAAATATGTTTTTTATTTTGTTGTAGATAGGTAGCATTTTTTTTGTGAGCATTTTTGAAATATTTTGTAGAATGTTTAAATATGTAGTAGTTTGTAATGGTTGATCATGTTTGAATCTTCACCCAAATGTTGGCAAAATTCGTGTTTGCAAACATGTTTTTTATTTTGTAATGAACAGGTAGTATTTATTCTTGAGCATTTTTTATATATTTTGTAGAATATTCAAATATGTAGTATTTTGTAATGGTCAATCATGTTTGTATTTCAACGTCAATATTTAGTTGGAATTAGAAGAAATGCAATTGAATTACATCTAAATGAAGAAAAAATGAATATTTGGGAAAAAAATTCAGCATTATTATTTTGCATGTAATTTTAGGATTGTTTTGATATATTTGTAGTAATTTTCGAACGGATATATTCAGAGATATCGATGTATACTTTGTTTGAATTTCAAAAGTTGGTGGAAGTGGGAAGTTGTTCGCATGTTTTTTTTTCAAATGCTCAGATTTGGAAGTTATTGAAAATTTTAAAGTTTTAAAACTTGAATTTCGGTCTTATGGCATAAATAGTGATTTTTTCTAATGTTAATGCTCATATGCTTGTCATATTTTTTTAACACGGTGGTGGGAGAAATTCAAATTTGAAGGTTTGCACATTCGGAAATTGTTTACTTTTGAATGTATCGAAATTAAGAAGGAAAAGTTAACAATTTCAAATTTATTCTAATTTGATTAAGTAGGGTAGGCCGACACGTCGGGATTGTGATGTTTTCTGAAATTATTTGTCAAAAGAAAAAAAAAAGTTCCACACATGTAAGAGCATGTCAAGTTTTTAAGCTAATTAGAATGTTAAAAAAATTGCTTGTTTGTCAATTTGTAATTTAAGTCCATAATGAGTGTGAAAGCACATTTATTCAACTGAATTTCATAATTAGAGAGTTTGTTTTGTGAAATTCAACTACATATATTTATGCATATATTTGGAGCAACTGTTTTTTTTTAGATTGTGGGCAAATTGAAATGTTTTGTTCACATAGTGTAGAATATTTCAAATTTTTAAGCAGTTTGGAATGTTTTAAAATCTGTTTTTTTATTAATTTTAATGTGAGGCATAATGAATGGAAGTGCACATATATTCATTTGAATTCCATATTTGGGAGTTTTTCTGTTTAACTCAAATCCATACAAAAGAAACACTGACAGGCCGGGCCCATTGTGACGTCGTTAAATATGCATGAATTAGACACAATTAGATAAAAATATTTTTTGCTGAACATTTTGGTATATAGTTTGCATTTTCCATCATATGTGGCATGATAAATTAAGAAGTTCATTTTAACCTCTACGGAATGGATACTAATTTAAATGGGGTCCAAATACCACTAAAAGCAATATTTGGAAGATACATCGTAATTCAGAAAAGTGGCATTGTAGTAATTGTAGGCAAAACTAATTTTAAGTTTTTCAATCATGCATGAATTCGACATAAATAAATGATCAAGTATCCGTATTTGGTAATGTTGTAATTCACTTTGGATTAACGTGTTATCAATAAAAACCAACATTGCAAAGGAAGAAAATAATCAACACATGGTATAATGCAGTGCGCATACAAACATGTGTAACATGATATATTAGGGAGTTCATTTTTAAACCCTAGAAGATGGATATTAATTTAAACGGGGTCGAAATACCACTAAAAGCAATGTTTGGAACAAACCTCATATTTGAAGAAAATGGCATTTTAGTAATTGTAGGCAAGTTTTAATTTTAATAATTGCAGGCAAGCATTTAGTAAAGTCAATATCTAATTTGAGGAATTGCATCTGAGTTACATATTTAGAGGAAGTTATTTTAGTTTTTCTGATTTAATGTTATAAATAGCAAACGTTTATTTTATTTTTCTTGTAGTCATGCCTTTTGTTTTTTTTTGGTCGTATCTGTAATTACCGTGGTGTTAAGAATTTAAATTTGTAAATGCCCGCGTTCAAATTTTTTTTTTGATTTAAATTTGTTGGAAGTCGAAGGAAAGTTTGTATTTGTAAGTTGTTCAAATTTCAAAAATTGGTAGAGTTGGGAAGTTTTCCACATTTTAATTATGTGTATGTTTTTTCTAAATGTTTAGATTCGAAAGGAATTCAAAAAATTCGAACATTCAAATATGGAAATCAATCAGACGACGTAAATAGCTAGTGCTTTTCGTGTGTTTGCAAATTACAGTAATTTTTTTGTTCTCGATAGAAAAGTGACATACAAAATTACCGTTGGGAAACTACGTTTAAAAATTTGTGTCAAAAGTGTCTATGGGGTCGAGAAATCATGTCGCGCCTATGTTTGTCCTCTGGACGTGACACTGTGCGGTCCAACTGCATCCACCATTTTATTTCCCCTAATGTTGCTCTAACAGATGGCTGCAATTTACAAATGAAACCCATATCACGGTAGTTTCCTACTGCAGCGGGACGTTTTCTATAAAACTTTGACATAAATCACATCAAAGCTAAATGATAACATTACATGGCATGACTCCATACATGTTGGTGTTGAAACTTGAAACAACTACATTTTATTTAATGAAACAGCTCGTGTTTCCTGTTGTCAAATCTTGCTAAATGTATTAATATAGAAATATCAAATATGTATGAAAATACATGAAAAAGGAGCAGCAACTATATAAGAGACTAACACAATAAATTAATATAGGGCTGAATGAGAATTTCTCATCATACAACTAATGTTATGATATTATTCTCATACATATATGCAAAGAAATAAGTGGAAACTGATTGGGGGAACAATTACTAAAAAAGGAGTTGCAGGAGATAAATTCATTTACGGTAGATGAATCATACTGTATCACGCTAACTTCATGGTACTCCATGCTCATGCAACCTTCAACGGTAGATGAATTCATCCTCCCCAAATTTCCTGAGAATCATACTGTATCACGCTAACTTCATGGTACTCCATTCTGTGTTGTGGATGTGGAACGCCAACCCGTGAGAAATGTATTGATTTACCTTGTGGAGTAACCTGTTAAGTGTATACATGTAACAAAAAGAGTATCGAATCAACCATTCCGGTGGATATGATATGAACAGCCAATAGTAGCAATACCATGTAATAAATTACCAAGAAAAGGAAATTCAAACAGCTAACAATCGGAAATTCTGGAGCAGCAGAGGAAAATGGGTATGCACATACACACACGTTTAGAGAGAGAGCAAGCCTCCCACAGACCTCATATTTTTTGGCTAAAGTTCATACAAATCCCAGACACAAAGCGTAGCTGCCAAATCTGTTTTATGGGGAGATGGATAGAGGATGCAAAAGAAGCGAGAGAACCAGCGAGGTGTGGTGGACTTGAGGTGGAGCAGTACTATCACACTGAAGTGGAGGCAAGGAGACTTCAATTGACAGTGGCGTATATATAGGATAGTGAATGCCAAAAGACCAAGAGTAGCAGAACAGATGGGATCATGTTGTGATAAAATCAACTAATGTCTCAGTCTCCTCATATACCCACTGGCAGTTCAAGAGGCCAAGTCGGCACCTAAAAAGATTTCGTGATTATCAATTAAAACAATGAACAAAACATAGTACTCTTATTTGCTCATGTGGCAGGCTGCTGAATGGTTTGGTTCAGGGGCGACTACATGTCGTGACTGACGGCGTGGTCATCCACGACTGCGTGAGACCGAATTCCTACCACGACGGCTTGCAGGAGTTTCCGAACTTTCAGGGTTATCCATCTTTGCAAACTGAACACACACAAATTGCCATGAAGGAAGCAGAGTGTTTTTCTGGTCTCTAGCCAATCTGTTTTACCAAATGTATTCTAAATTTCAGGGAACAAACATATATGACCAGCAAGAGTAAAAAAGTAGAAGATGCACTAAATTTAAAAGTAGGTTGTGTAGCTATTAATTAATTCTCATGATTTTTATGATGTTTTTTGCAGTATCGTAGTGACATAATATTCAGTGTGATCTGTACATCTACATATTTCTTCTTTGTACAAATCGATTGGGAGGTAGTTGTCTCTTATTTTAATTAGATATAAAAGATTAGATTGCAATCTTGTTGTACTTTAATTGGGACCTTCCAGTTAAATAATGACCCATCCAATTGCATAAGGAATTGCGGGCATCGGAAAATTCAGTTACTTCCCACAAAATGTCATGATAATTCTAAGGCAAAATGATTTCAGTTGAAAACATGAATGCTGCTGAAGTAGCAAATATACCTTGACCAATCTGATTTGCTACCTATTTCCTTTGGTTCATCTCTTTCTGAAAACCCACCGCCGTTTTCTTTCCCCACTCAGTTAGTTGGCATCAAGAACAAACCACAAAATAATTTTAGGGCATGTACGACTCACGCCAACTCCCATTTAATAGTAAAGATATACTCCAAAGGAAAAATTCAGATAAATGTAAACCATATATGAGAGTAACATACATCTCTTGAGTTAGAGCAGCACTATATGTTATAGTATAGACGAAGACGATAAGAATAAATAAGAGAACAATTTCCACCAATTTGCAACAAGGTTGTAATATCTATGGTCAGTTGGGTTGAGAGGAGAATACCTTAATAGTGAAATTCAGAGTGACAACCATACCTAGATATTGCATTATGTACTCTCATTTTGATAAGACCATGACGACCTGAGTATCAAAAAGAGCATGGTGTTTCAAAGCCATCATAAACATATTGTCCAAACTCTTAAATTCAAATTAGTGGCTTGCATAGGAAATTGATTAGCTTTAGCACCTCTAATAACAGTGCTAGTTGCAGGAAGATGGAAAATGCCGTGTTGCCGTGTCCTTAAAAAGGACAGAACGTTTATGCTCTAGAAACAATAACAAAAATCTCAGCTGTAGCGATAAAATATGTGAAACGTAATATTTCAATTTGAAATGAGCCATTGATGGCGGATGTAAGATTCCAACATAGTGATACCCTAAATTATCAATTTGGTATTGAAAAAAATACTTAACGGTAGCAGTGGAATTAACCTACATATAAGAGAACTGATACCACATAAAAATGTACAATACCATAAAACATGCGGTTTCCAAGAATTATAGCTCACCACATGTATTCACCCTATTCTGCTATAGTACATAGGGTCCAGCAAAGAAATGAAATCCAGATGAGATTGTCTAGCTTGGAATACCACCTCAGTGCACAGCTACGGATAGAGATGCACGCCCAGATCGAAGAAACTGGTCTCACCTGTGAGGAGCGGAAGTTGAGGACGGCCTGTGGGGGGAGGAGGAGCAGGTCCAGATCGCGGTCGTGGTCGTGGAAGACCGCTGGTGGCAAACAATACATTTGCAGCACTACAACAATGTGCCAAACGGTACAAATGAAAATACACCTACAACTTCACGGTTCTCACCTAAATCTTGACAATGGCTATGACATATGGTTTTTTTTACTGACGAAGAGAACCACGACTGGACTTGCACATCACCCAAGTAGATGAAGCTAATCCAATTTATACATTTGCTGAATAGACATAAAATTCAGTCAACATGCAATCAGTAAAATAATTAAAATGACTCCAACTAAATAGAGAGCTATAGATAATGATGGGTTTCTTGAAGATAAGAAAGCATGCTACAACAACAGCAAGCACACATGTCTGATGCCTACAACCTGGGAAAATAGAATCAGACATGAGAACCTAATGGAACTTACATAATTTGGAAGGCTTAGTGAGCAAATTAACATGCAGTAAATGAGTTAGAGCACACACAAATTCAGTAACTTGTGGTAAGTAATACATGAGTGCAATACTTAATCCCCATCCAGAATACTTGATCCCCACCAACAAAAGATCATAGCAACCTTAATAGGAACCGTGGCTGCTATGGACTCCATGGCTGCTCTTCTTCTATGCACGATAGATGCTCCTCTTCTATACATGCTCCTCTCCTATGTGTCTCTTCCTCCCAGCCACGGAGTCCACAACCATGGAGTCTCCTGGACACCCAAACCCTAGATGCAAAATTAAAATTAAAATTAAAATAGGGAGGGAGTGAATCAGATGAAGAATCGGGCCAGCCATATGGAAGAACAGAGAAGACATGGAGGTGAAGCACAAACAGGAACTACCTTGAGGTCGTTGTCGCCGTTTCGTGCACCCCTGAGCCGCGCCGTCCTCACCATCGTATTCCCCACGCCCTCCGCACTCGGCAGGCCCTCTCCGCCATCACCAGCACCCCTAGGTGAGCTCGCCGTCCCCGCCATGCTCTCTGCTCCGCGTCGCACGTTGCGTGCGTGACGCGGCGGCGACCTGCGGGCACGCCGGCATCGATTCCGGCGACTCCGCGGCGCCCCGGCACGCAATCGTCCGCGAGGAGGGGGAGGCGGCGACGGCAAAGCTCGCCGTGTGCGTAGATCTGAGCGGGGAGCGGCGGGGGCTAGCGGCGGCGGCGGCGGCGGCGACCTGCGGCCGCGTACGGGAGAGAGAAGGGGAGGGATTGTTCTGCAGTCAATTTTGCATGGAGGACCTCGAAGTTTCCGGGAATTGCGCTCAGGTCATTATGTACGGGGAAATGTGGACTGCGGGTTCTATTTGTGGATTTGGGAAGGACTTTTTTGCAAAACCGTCACGGGCACGTCCCCCAGGCCGTCGGATCGCCGTTCGACGGCCGGGATCGTGGCTACTACAGTAGCTACTGTAGCTAGCTACAGCTGCCGAGCGCTGAGAGGCCTCCATTTCGTTTGTAATATAGTTAGTAGATATTTACGATTCACTGTGATCCCTACGATGGATCGTGGGCACTATCTATGGTGGTAGGGGAGGCTAGCCTTGCAACCCATGCACGTGGTCATGAGAAGGATCCATTATGCGATTGAACATATTTCGGTATTTGTTTATGTTTTGTTCTAAACTCTCTCCATAGCTCTAGAACCCTGTTGTTGGTACCTGACAAGAGACAAGAACGAGGGGAGAGATGGATTTCTAAGAGCAAGTTTAATAGTAGAGGCAACTATTGGCCTTAAGTCATTGTCATGCCACCCTGTTCGCATGTTTTAGAGCTGACTCTTAATCTAGTTTATCTTTTCTCTCCTCTTTACTCCCCTCCAATCTTACTCTAACCCAAGTGATAGTAATATATAGGGAAGAGCAAAAGAGAAGCGTTTTGGCTCCCGAGTTCACATGCTCCTGTTATTTTAAAAATAGTAAAACATTTTGAAAAAACCTGAAAAAAATAGAGACAAAGATATAGAAGTTGTCAACATTCGTGCAAAGTTTCAAAATGAAATGACATGTTTTGTGGTCTGAGTGCTTTAAAAATGTATTTTAAAACTCACTTTGGCCACCACACACCACAAAAATGTCATTTTATTCCGAAATTTTGCATCAATATTGAAAACTCGTATGTGTTTATCTCCAATTATTTTTTCAGATTTTTCTAAAACATTTTACTATTTTTAATTAACAGAAGCATATGACCTCGGAAGCCAATATGAATTTCTTGAAGAGCACATGGATACAATTCCTTGAGGAACCACAGCGCAACCAAAGAACTTTAAGACTTCAAGTGGTGAATACTTCAATAACTTACGCGCCTCGTTGGGTGGCAATATGCATTTGCCACTTTCTACGAAATAATGCGACCATTTGCGATGTGAGAAATACAAAATGTAGGTTTAAACTCACCTACTCCCCTGCTATTGTTTTGTAATTATCCGGGAGTTACAGAAAAAGGTCTTTCGCAAAGTTTTTATAATGTGAGGCGTACTCAAGTCCGGCAAATGTGACTCAGAAATAGCAATTCCCATATTTACTGTTTTTTTGTTCCTCTAATTTGTATCCCTACCTTCAGAAATAGGGAAAACATAATGATTCCAATTATTTTGAGTAAAATAGAGTCGTCGATCCAATCCATGTGGACCGGCCAGCAACAACCGCCCACTTCGCCATCGTCCCTGGCGAGTGAGAAGAGTCCGCGCGCGCCGCGCCGGCACCGCTTTGGGACGGGGAGACGTGTACATCCCCATCTCTGCCTCCGCCTGACAAGCTGACCTGCCCGATCCAAGAATCCAATATCCAGCGATGTCGATGGCCGCATCATCAGCTCCGAAGAAGAAGGTCATCATCGACACCGATCCTGGAATCGGTCAGTATCCATCTATCCATCCATCTTTTTCCTCTTCTCCTGTGTCGATCTATCCCACTATCGTATTCTACCCTCCCTTGTCTGAACGAGTGGAGACGGACGGCCGGACTGACCAATCTTGCATCGCAATGGGTGAATCGATCGATGAATCCCAGATGACGCCATGGCCATCTTCCTGGCGCTGAAGTCGCCGGAGCTGGAGGTGCTGGCCCTCACCACGATCTTCGGCAACGTCTACACGTCCCTCGCCACGCGCAACGCGCTGCACCTCGTCAGTCAACCTCCCTCAGACTTCAGTTTTGATGGATCGATCTGAATGAATCTGGTGTTGATTACTAAGTCAATTTGTTTTTTCAGCTAGAGGCTGCTGGGAGGACTGACATCCCCGTTGCAGAGGGATCCCATGTTACTGTCAAGGTACCTTGCTAATCCAATTACAGTATGTTTGTAGAGCAGCATATCCATTCACCAAGCAAAGCAGTACAGTTAAGTCTTTGATTACTTGTACTGAATCTGTATGTGCTCATGAAATTAACAAACAAATTTCAGAAAGCCACCAAGCTACGGATTGCGAGCTTTGTTCACGGCTCGGATGGCCTCGGCAACCAGAACTTCCCTCCGCCAACCGGCAAGCCGGTAGATCAATCTGCCGCTGCCTTCCTTGTTGAGCAGGCGAATCTCTACCCTGGTCAAGTTACAGTCGTCGCACTCGGCCCTCTCACCAACCTTGCACTGGCTGTCGAGCTTGACCCGTCTTTCGCCACCAAGATTGGACAGATTGTTATTCTTGGTGGTGCATATTCAGTTAATGGAAATGTCAACCCTGCAGCTGAGGCAAATGTGAGTTCACTCCTCCTGTAAAACACTACTCTTCTGGTTTTAATATGCATGCAGTACCTTGCTAAATGAAGTTGTACTGCCATGCTTCCCAGGAAGATTTGGAGATCATTATGACTTCTTGGTATTGTTACATTGATTTACATGCCGCAGCTTTCAAGAATTCTTCGTCTTGCCTTCACTAAATAATTGGTTATGTTTACTGGCAGATATTTGGCGATCCTGACGCTGCTGATATTGTTTTCACCTGCGGTGCTGATATTTTGGCTGTGGGGATAAACATAACTCACCAAGTAGTTCTTTCTGGTAATCCTCGAGCTTAGAACACACACCTTGGAGTGACATAAATGTAATTGTTGCTCGACTTCAGTGGTACTATCAACTAAAATGTAATCATGAATTACTCCAGACGGCTAGGATGCGTAGATCGATAGATGTATCACATTTGGTTGGATGAATCTGTACATGACACTAGCAGTTTGCATGTATTAGAACGCATCATTTTGACTTGTTGCTTCCCTCACTGTGGCTACAGATGCTGACCGAAAGAAGCTTGAAGAGTGTGATAGCAAATATGCACGCTACTTGTGCAAGATACTGGGTCTTTATTATGATTACCACATGGACGCCTACTCCACAAAAGGTAAACATTCAGTTGGATTAATATCCATATTTGAAGATGAAAATTGAACAATTAACATTGTTCTAGCAGACAGACAAGAGAATGAGCGACTGATTTTGCAAGTATGATGAAATGGTTGCAGGAGTGTATCTTCATGATCCAACGGCTCTTCTTGCTGCCGTAAATCCATCGCTGATGACTTACACAGAAGGAGTGGTGAGGGTTCAGACAGATGGAATCACAAGAGGTCTAACAGTTTTCGACAATACCAAGAAAACATATGGGGAGATAACAGCGTGGACTGGCAAGCCGACCGTGAAGGTTGCTGTCACAGTTGATGCCCCGGCTGTTGTGGAGCTCATGATGCAGAGGCTTACCATGGATGATTAAAACATTATATTCGCAATGCTATGGTCAAGAATACATCAGTCAATGTTGCATTATGTACTTGTACCCTTCCGGGAATGAAATGAATCATGTTTCTGTTTGTCTTATAGTTCAACACTTGAACAGTGCACTTTAACATAAGATCCAGGTTATAGCCCATTCCAATCCAAAAATGCACTACTGAAACAATTGTATGGTGTATAACTGGGTATAACTGACAGTGCCATGTTTCCTTCAGAAGTTTTCAGTCAGGATATCAGAGATAACATATTGCGACCTGATCCATCTTATATGTTTCAGTACCAAACAGCACCCCCAAAATTAGTATGTGATACAGAATAGTGCAGGCTACACATAAATTTTACATGGTTTCTAAAACTAAAACATAACTAATTATCATCACACGGCTTTTGACATGCAAATCCTTGAAGTGATGTGTTGCGCCCAATAAACACTTGTATCCTGCAAAGCTGAAAGATGGATCCACCAATTCTTAAGTGGAAATGCAATTCCAGGGGCCTTCTTCAATGTAACCGAGCTGATGTTGTCAAATGTCCAGCTGATGTACTTATGCTGCATCTATGCCCAAAATTCTCCTCAAGTACTCCATTTGCTCGGACTCACCTTGAAGCTCCTCCCACTGTGATTGTTAGGGAAAACAAATTCTTAATATATTATCACACGAAGTCTTAAAAGCAATATTTTCACCTATTCAAGGGACTCCAGAACTAATACTGAAATCCTAGTCGAGATATGTCGAATTTCCTAAAGTTCATATAAGAGCACAAGATGCAGAACAACTCATTGTGTTACTTTTCCTTCTAACAGTTCATGTAAGTGCACCGATAAACATGAATAGTAGAGAGAAGTTTCTTTGAAAAAACAAGAATAATACTAATAGACAAAAGTTACGAAGAAAAAAAAATCACATGATGTTTTCGAGTAAATAACTTGAGATATTAATTTCATTGAATTATAAGAATATCAAATGAGCATGTTATTTCAGACAATGGCAGATGAGACTCTGAAAATATCACACACTATGGAGGAGTAGTGGATATAAATTGTGAGCAGTCAACAGATTAAACAATACAATACTTAAATTCCTAGTGGCTACCATCTTCCAGCTAAGACTAACCTCTTGGTGAGACAAGGGAACTAGTTTCCATCCAGCTGCGGTTATGTATCGCCTTTTAAATGATGTGTGGCCTAGTGGTGTGCCTGCAAAGAAGTACACATCTGTTTAGTTTCTCTTTTGAGACTCGGACTCAAGTAGGGAAACAAGAAAAAATGGAACTCTACCAGGAATGTTACACAAAGATTGAAAGCAACAAGCATTACTAGAGCATACCTAAATTTCTTGAGAAGTGTGTCGTCCCGTCTATCTCAAGAGCAAGCTTCTCATCAACTAATGCTGCATCAACAGTGTAACCATCAACTGTAAATTCTCTAACCCATTCATGACCAGTAGTATATAGAAGACGACCAACGTCCTTCTGAAATAAGGAGGTCGTCTTCTGATTGAACCGTTTGCTTTTCACCGCTCTTGTTATTTTTTCTTCCAGATCACCTCTTAATCCCATATCAAGATGTGGGTACTCAACCTTCAAAGATTGATTTGCAAGATAAACCTGTGATGAAAACATTATATCTTCCCTATACTGATCAGAGACTCGCTGCTCTTCGTACTGACTCAGAGTTCTCCAGATATGCGAGAAGAACTGGCGGTCCAGCTGCCCAAGAACAGCATAGGACCAAGCAATATTGCCAAGCTGATCTCGACTAAAGTTGAGGGCATGAGCATTGTCACCATGTTCTTCACCCGAAACTTCTTTCGCACCGCTCTGCCGCATGTCTACATGACATTTGAAGCTGGTAGCATCCTCGAAAGCAGCATCAAGCGCATCGAGCAGAGGATATGGGCACTCATTAAGAGAAGCACATCCCCACAAGAATTGAGCAAGCTCTTGCTCCTTGAAGGTGTGCACCAGTTGTGCTGCTCTCTGTGCCAATGCCGAGAAAAGGTCTGGTGCTGATTGGCGCATGGAAGCAAATGCACCAGTGATATTGGCAACATTCTGTGCGTTGAAATCTTCAACCTTGGAAACGGCCACGTTGGCAATCCTATCCATCTCCGGCAAGTAGAGCAAGTCTCCTCCAATCTTGGACAAGGCCCAGGAGATGTTAGAGATACCCTGCGGCGAGCACTCCGGGAGGGACAGCATTGCCAGCCCCACAAGCATGGACATGTCCCTGTGCCGTGCGAAGGCGAGCCGGTGCGTCTGCATCATGGACACCGCCTCCATGTTCTTGGCAATGCGGTGGAGCGCAGTGGCGATGTTGAGCGCGGTGAGCGGCGAGGGGCTGAGACCTTTGGCGACGGCTGCGATGACGTCCGCGGTTAGCGCGAGCACCTCCTCGGCGGTCTGAGCCTGGACGATGTCCCTGTTGAGGGAAACCTCCTTGTTCCTGTTGGACGGCGCAGCCGAGAAGCTGGAGAGCGTCTGGATGAAGTGCTCCCTGTTCCTCTGGCGCTTTTCGTCGAACACCCCGTCTGCGAGCTGCGCGACCCTGAGGTCGAGGTCGTCCTGCACGGCGAAGATCTCCTCCTCCACATCACCATCGACCTCGTCTTCACCCAGCAGCTCGTCGTCCTTGCGAGGCTTCTTCTTGCTGAGAATCTTCTTCTGTTTCTTCTTCTTCTTGCTCTTGATTTTCTTGGGCGGGGAGACCATCCTCTCAAGCGAGGGCGAGAGGCCCCTTGCCTCGATGGAGCGCAGCGCGGAACGGCGCGCGCGGACGCACCAGTCGTTGCTGTCGGCGGGGAGCGGGTCATCTTCGTCGTCGGACCGCGGCTGAGGGTTAGGCCCCAGGAAGTCAAGCTGCCACTGCGGCGTGGCCTCGTCCTCTTTCAGGGAGGCGCGGCAAGGTGGGACGCGAGAACTGCATCCCCTGGGGTTGATGTTGAGGAGGCTGGAGAAGGGGTGGTGGAGCTGGGCATAATGGTACGTGTTGTTGGACGACAGCACGGGGAAGCTGATGCCGCCGGCGGTGTTTCGGGGAAGAGGGGCAAGGAGAGCAGCAGCAGCTTCCATTGGCGCCGGAACAGAGGTGGATAGAAGAAACACCCGAGGCTTTGGATAATAAATAAAGCAAAGAAAAGTTATTAGAAAATAACAGGACAAAGTTTTTTGCGTGAAAATATACTCTTCGACCAGAAATTCACTTCTACACCCGAGCTCACATCTCTCTTCGGCCAATCCAACTGGGTCAGGTTATTAAGTACAGTACCCATTATTATTTCAAAAAAAAAAGTACAGTACCCATTATCCAATTAGTGCCCCTTATATAGAGAGAACGAAAGCATGTGTACCATCAATGACGATATCAACGCATCAATGTTAAGTTTAGCTATTCAAAAAATGTTAAGTTTAAATATTCAAAATAATTTATCTTCTAAACAGATAATCCATTTAGCGATATGCCTTAATGCCAAGTTCAAATCGATGATCACATCAAATTTAGATTCATGTTTCGACGGATTTTTTTTTCATAGCACCGTTGCCATTTTCATATACTAGCTTAATGCCCGTGCGTTGCTACGGGATAATAAATAAATTTTATATAAAGATACCATCTAATTGAATCTGCAATTTAATAGGTATCCATGTTTTCTTATTGAAACCCTAAAATTGATCATTTTGATAGAAGCGATAAACTCCAACCATTTTCTTCAACCAAAAATAATACTCTTTTTGTCCCAAAATATAAGGCACACTATTTTTTGTTGGTCTTGGATACATGAGTTTGACCATTAATTATGCATTGAGAATGTAAATGGCATTGTTGCATTCGTCTCGCAATTTGTTTTTCATTTTCTTTATGCTACTTTTGTAAAAATAGTATAAATATAAAACATGCCAACGGAGGGAGTAATACCAGTGGTCAATTGACAAAAATGATGATCTCTTCACCATTTATTGTTATCTCATCCACCGCATATCTCTCTATTTTGCTCTTTTCTTGTCTTACAAAATTGATAATTCATTTGCACTTACAAACATGAAAAGGCTTTTATTTTTGTAATTCTATGTTACATATATGTGATGTGATTTTTTACTTTTGTTGTTAGTGGTACCAAGTGTATAGATTGCATTTTATACGACAAGAATACACAACGAACACAAATATAGAAGATGCACGTAAGAAAAATATGGGATTTTTTTTAGAAGGGTCAACATGACCTTGTGTCCGGAGATCGATTGATAGTCTGATACCAATTACGAATAAAATTGCACAATAAAATGATGGAATTAATTCGCATGAGATGACCTTGGAATTTATTGGTAACAGTAGTAAAAATAGTTACATGGTTTTTTTGAAAAATGAAAAAAATAGACACACATGTGCTACCTTACAGATACACATAGGCACACATAGCACTCTGAATCGCTGACACAACAGCCAACACAAATACATGTGCCCATCTTAAGCAGCACGCTACCTACAAAAAAAACTTGAAAATAACTCATCAAGACCATTTTGATCCCCTTTCCCTCTTATGCCTTCAAGCCCTAGCAACTTCGCCATTGCCGCTCCTTCGATTCATGAACCATGGATGCCTCCTGTAGGTGAGGCCCTTGATTTCACGGTTGATTCGTCATCGGCACATTTCTCCGCCATGTGACTCGGGTTTCATTTACCTTCTCTCTATGCCCAGCCCTTCCGTCGTTGTTTCTCGGTATTGATGCTGCCAATTGCACCTTTGGAACATGACCGAGTGTTGTAGTACACTTCCGGTGATGAGCCACCGGCAGATGTGGTGCCATGCTAGCCTCCACGACCGTCAGTACCACCGTGCTTCAGCCTCGATAGGCACCGTAGTGCCCATGGCCCCGGCACAACACATACATCGTCCCAATTTCTGAGGGGATAAAATGAATAAGTGGGCGACGTACATGTGTGGTGTTGATTTCCTAATTCCGGAGAGATTAAAACGCACAATGCGCGAACGTTAATATCTGGTTCGGAAACAGGAATTAATAATAGTAAAAGATAAAACCATGTACTCATATGCCTAGCTAGCTACGTCGACTAAAGCTCATGGAATAATAAGAAATTTAATAATCCTAAACCTAATCATCTCATGTTCATAAGCGAGGCATGAATGGCTGCAGGTCTGTATGCATTAGCTTCTCTTGGCAGCTAATTAATTAAGGCCTTAAAATTCATTAAACACACGACGAGCTGAGCTGGCTAAGACTACTTGGTCAAGTCAGCAGGTTGCCCATGATCGCAGGCATCGTCTAATGACATGCTTAGCAATGCGTGATGGTTATTACTGTACCTCTTTTACTTCGGTTGATGCAGATGTGCGGGTGCTGCCGTGCTGGTAGAGCTGATGGAAGTGACGATGATCGAGGATACGTCGGAAGCTGCGCCGGAGAAAGTTTCGAGCTTGAAGAGGTGCTCGTGGCAGTGGCGCTGGAGCTGCTGGTTGCGTGAGTTAGTTGCTACATCAAGATCAGCGGGCGCGTATAGCCAGGAATTTTAAATTGTTGTTGAGAAATTGTTGTTAGATATTGTTAGCCAAGTTGTTATCCATTCACGTGACAGGAAAGGTTGTTTAGCCTAGCACGCACGTTGACAGGGCAGGCTAGAAAATTATGGTGAAGTGGAGGTTAGGATTGGTGGCGTTTTGTTAGGGATAGAGCGGATTGATAAAAGTGCTTATTTTAAGGGCGATGTTAGTTATCTTTTGTGGAATTACGTGACGTAAAGTGTGACACCAGGCATTCACGGAGTCTCCTTTAATAGTAAAGATACTATAATGGTTGCCAAATTAACAATTAGTAGTTGCTAAGACAGTAATGCATAGTTACATAAAAAATATACACATGTTTTTAGGCATTACAATATTACACATAACTAGAGAGTGAGTATTCTAGTGTTTACAATAACTTATAGATGATATCATCTCACAAAAAGTAGTATAATGCAACTATTGCATTATACTAAAATATTACAACTAATTTACTATAATTTGACAATTGTGCTAGCATATGCAACCAAGTGCGAATAATTTAGCAACTGCTAGCATTTGTTTTTGTTAAAAATGTCAACACGTGATGTATTTTTGAAGATCTCGTCACGACTAA
Organism: Puccinellia tenuiflora; assembly: GCA_012064385.1. Taxonomy (NCBI): domain Eukaryota; kingdom Viridiplantae; phylum Streptophyta; class Magnoliopsida; order Poales; family Poaceae; genus Puccinellia; species Puccinellia tenuiflora. Next base: position 147,397 of record QRDG01000711.1, read on the forward strand.
ACCAGTGAAAAAATTAACTAATTAACTGTTTAAAAGATCTTTTTAAATTTTAATTTGACGAAAATCTTGATTATGACATAGTATATATCGCTTGCATCCATGGTAGAGATATGGGGAGAACCGCCACATGGTCCTTCTGGTCTCCTCTCTTTCTCCTTGAGGTCAACGAATATAGTTACTCTCTCGATATATAGTTCCACATGACTAGGCCATAAGCGCATACTCCCACAATTTCTTTTTATTAGATGTATTTGGATTTTTAGGTAAATTCTGAATTGTTAAACACTCACAACAAAAGTGGAAATAACACTTGCTCTAGTACTAGAGAAAGGACACCATGTTGAGCTTGCTCAACAAGCGACTCGGACGACGATGACTCAAAATGGCTTAAATTTATTAGGCCAAATCCATATATTTTCAACATGTATTAAACTCTTTAGCTCCATACATGCACGTGAGAGAGAATGAGGCGACCAGGGAGGGCATGAAGAAGCCAATGACCCTTCTCACGGCATACATACATACATCTACTCTTTCCTTTCTTCTCAATTGTATCCTCAACTTGAGGAGCACTAATTAGAGTCTTCTTAGGAGGAGCCGTTGTTCAACTCGTGGTTGAGCATGGGATTGAACAAGAATTCGCTTCCCTAGTTGCTTCGCACGAAGAAGCTTCTTCTTCAGAGGGAAAGATCCAACATGATGTCCTTTTACCTTGCACTTGAAAAAAAGTAATCTTAGCCGAATTGTTGACTTATTCTTGGCCCCTCTTCTTGTTGCTCTTGGACATGTTCTTGTAATTGGAGTTGAATTCAAGTCCATTCTTATCATTAGGGATTTTTGCATACTGAACACATTGTCAAGTGTGGACTTCCCTTCATGACGCGTTTCCAAGTCTTTCTTTAAAGAAGTGACTTGGGACTTGAGCTCTTTTAATTTCTCTACATGGTTAGTATCAACATAAACACTAGAGGAAGTAGATTCTTCATTGTTAGAGCAACAAGGCATGAAAACTAATTTATCACAAGATGTTGTAATATTATAAGTGGATGAATTACTAGGATTAGCACATGGTAATTTAGCATTTTGAGAAGTTGTTTCATTGTCCACATGAGGCTCACAAGTCATAACATCCTCGTGAGCTAACTTTAGATTATCATGTGAGACTAGAAGATCCTCATGAGAGCTCAAGAGCTTTCCATGACTTTCTTCCAATTTTACATGATTACTAGATAGCAACTCAAGTTGAGCACTTAGCTCAATATTCTCTTTCAATATGGATGCTTCATAAGAAATATAGTTAGAAGTACAAGCATCATTATTAATAGCAAGCAGAGAGGATAACGAGCACTTTTGAATATGAGCTTTAAGTTGTGCATGAGACTCGGTGAGTTTGATGAGCTCTCCCTTAATGACCCTACAACCCTTTTCAAGGTGTTCAAAATCCTCAACAAGTCTAGCATGTGCAACTACAAGTTCATCATTTTTTATTTTGAAATCATTAGCCACCTCAAGAGCTCTATCGTGGGTTTTATTTACTTTAGATAACTTTAGAGCAAAAGTCTACTCAAAAGATTCATTGGTGGTTTGTTCTTCTTCAAGATATTCCTCTAGATCCGCAATCTTGTCCATATGATTACGTTCGCGACTAAAACATTAATCGAAACGTGCTTCCAAATCATTAATTTTATGCCTGCGCTTATACCTGGCCATTTCTTGGGCCGGGCCGGGCTCGGGCCGGGCCTAGAAAAAGCCCAACGCAGAAAACCTAGGCCCAAGCCCGGCCCGACCCGACTGTCGGGCTTTAGAAATTGGGCCCGAGCCCGACAAAGCCCGAAAAAGCACGACTGGCCCGGCCCGACAGCAGGTAAAATTCCGTTTTTCTTAAGCCCGAGCCCAGCCTGGCCCGACCGTCGGGCCCGGAATACATGCTCAAGCTCGGCCCGATGGCACAGCCGGGCCGGGCCTGGACGGCTTTTTCGGCCTGCCCATGGCCAATACTACTTGCGCTCTACAACGTCATCCACAAGCTCTGATCTGTGCTGCTGATATTGGTTTTCTCGATAATTGTAGAGTTTGCTTTTAGCCAACATTGGCTGGAGCTGTGATCGCTGAGAGATGTTTGATACTCTACTCCGATAGTTTTATCAGTTTCAGTAATGACATTGGGATGGATGCTCTTTTTCTCGAGAAAAAAAACGTCAACATGACTGTAATCGAGATTGCCGCCTTCTAGGGTATAACAGATTCAGTTAACAAATCTTTGGACCATGTAACATGATGTAGCTTTGGCACTTTCAGGTTGAATTAATCCTCGACTGCAAACCAGAACAGCTTCGCACGATCACATACGAACAGAGTATGGCGCAGGATACTCACTTTACAGTTTACTCCTCATTACGGTATAAGAGCATCTCCATGGGGAGTGCCTAAATTGTGTCTGGCACACTTCTATTGGAGGCCCTTTTGGAGGGTGCCGGACACTTGTCCGACATTTTTTTGCGCCTCCCATACCGGCACCGCCTAAACATGCCGGACAAGTGTTAAATCTTCAGATTTTCTATTGTGTAGCCGGTGAAACATCATAATATATGGGCACACGTAGCCACAAAAAATCCTATGAGTGGATCGCTTTTGAACATGCAGCTAGGGGTGGGCGTTCGGTCTTTTCGGTTAGTTCGGTTCAGTCTCTCCGGTTTTTAACAATTTCGGTCATCTAAAAATGATACCCGTAATAAATTCGGTCTTTTCGGTTTTGTGTTCTTCGGTCTTCGGTCTATTCGGTCCGGTCTTCGGTCATGACCAAATAGACCAAAATATAGGGTGCAAGAAGGGGAATCGGCGCCCGGGACTGGGAAAGTGGAAAACAATCGACTGGTCTCTCATGCACGAGAGAATCTACAGTACGCTGGGCTGGGATACCCAGTTGTTGAGCCTAGAGACTAGATGGTATGCTTGGTTTAGTAGTTTGGCCCATAGACTAGATGTACACATAAGCTGGGCTGGCACACAAATTCGGCTGCTTCCGTACGTAATTCACTCAAAATAAAATAAAATCGGTCTTTCGGTCTATTCGGGTTATGTATAAGTGATACCCGAATTTTTGATTTAATTTCGGTCTTTTCTAATTTGCTACCCAAATTTCTAACGGTCTTTTCGGTCTCGGTCATTTCGGTTTCGGTCTCGGTCTTTTCGGTTTCGGTTTTCGGTCTTCGGTTTTTATGCCCACCCCTACATGCAGCCCACTCCATCCATTGTGGCCATATAATACTAATAAACATGGCACATAGCCACAGAGAATCCTGTGAGTGGATCCTTTGAGAATGGGCAGCCCATAAAAAATATCACACGCTTGGGTCGCTAGGCACAGAAAATCCTGCAAGTGGATCGCTCCTCCGCATGCACTGCACGTAATGCCTGCGCCGAACAGTGTGTTCGGCACGGCGAAGGCAGCCCCTAAAGTTGGAGGCCCAGTTTGCGGTGCCGGACAGATTTTCGGCCGGACGAGAGCTTTACGACCCTCCGGTGTGACCATTTTTTTTGTCCGGCACCCCAAAGGAGCTTTACGGTCCCTTTTACGACCCGGTGGAGATGCTCTAAACCCTTGATAAGTTACTCTCTTTACTCCCGTGCTAAGAGTCGCCGATGTGGACAACACCGTGGCATGCATCCGACACGCACGTGAAGCCAGCTAGGCGACCCGTCCTACCCAGCATGCTCTAAGAGGTGCCGTACAAAATATAAATTCTCGATTACTCCCATTTCAAAACAATTCTTTCAATTTATTTGAATCGAGATGATGGAGAATTTTTTAATTGAAAATAACGACGGGGAATTAAAGAGATCCGATTGCGGGATCCACATTCATATGGCGGCGAGGCGGCTGACGTTGATGGGGTACGCATCGGAGGTCGATGAGGAGTTGAAGACCTTGCCGGCGATGATCCTGTTGGCCGCCTCCGTGGGGTGGAACGCGTCCCAGAAGACGTACTTGTTCCGGTCGTCGCAGGGGCGCTGCATCGGCAGGCACGTGATCTGGCCGTTGTTCCGCCCGACGCCGCAGCACCCGCGGTCCAGCACCGTGAACCCGTACGCCGCCGCGTTGGCCGCCAGGTCCTTGCCGCTGTTGACGGCGTTGAGGAAGACGAGCTTCGCACCCGGCATCTGGTTCCCGCGGTTGAGGCGTTTCACCATGTCCAGCAGCCCCTTGTTGTAGATGGCGATGGCGCTGTTGATCTCCTCGTTGCATCTGCCTCTCCTCTTGCTCGCGTTCCCGCCGCCGCCGACGCTGATGGTGATGCCAGGGATGGCAATGCCGATGCCGGCAGGAGGAGGACGGCCTTGGCCGTCGTTCACCCTGGCGAGCTCGTAGGGGATGCACCCGATCTTGCCGACGCCGGCGATGACGAACTTCCGGGCGCCGAGGGCGTAGAGGTCGGTGATCTGACGTTCGTAGTCGCCGAGGAGGAGCGCGGCGTAGGCGGAGGGGTCGTAGTTCCGGGCGGTGGTGTAGTAGTCGGGCATGAAGTAGTTGTTGAGGTAGTCGTTGCTGCCCATGCCCACGTAGTAGATGCACCGCCCCAGCTGCTGGTTCTTCTGCGGCCCCAGCCCCTGCGCCACCGTCCGGAAGTGCTGCACCTGCTCCGACAGTGGGTAGTGCCCGCCCAGGTTGTTCCCGGTCTCCGGCCTGATGCCGGCGGCGCCCGAGGCGAAGTTGAGCCCGCGCGCGTAGTCGGCTTGCTGCGCCATGGCGTAGGCCGGGATGAGAGGAGGGCGGAAGCCGAGGTGGTCCGCGAGCAGGTCGACCATGGTGCGGCCGTTGGTGAAGCGGCCGGGTGGGGCGGCGCCGTCGGGGAAGTCGACGCCGTAGGGACGGTAGTTGGCCCTGGCGAGGCTGACGATGTTATTGTTGTTGCCGTTGTCCACCAGGGAGTCGCCGAAGATGTACATGCACGGCACCATCTGATGCTGATTCTGCTGCTGCGCCGCCTGCACTACGACCAACGGCGCCGCCATGTGCATCGCTGCTGCCACCGCACAAGCGAGCACCCATCGATGGAGATGATCGTTACCCATGGATCTGACTACCATTGTTGGTTGATTCTCTACTCCACGATTGACTACGCTTATATAGCTAGCTAGCAAGCGCAGGCAGGGTAGTAAAGTGAATCGATCCATCGGCCGGTGCATGGCATGGCTCGTGATCGACCGATCGATCGAGCGACCAAAGATCTATGGCTAGCTATAGGACGTCCATGCCGCTCGTGAGTAATCCAACGTGATCTCTCACTGAAAAGATACCGCGGCCAGCAGAAAAGTAGAAACGGAGGACTGAATGCATCGAAAGATTGCTGGCCGGCCGGTGCTCGCTGGTGGTTAACTCGATCGAGCATGGACACCATTAATGAGCTGACCAGGCCGAATCAAGCTATATAATTTTTGTGTGTATAAATGTTTTCCCAATCGAGCGCCAATGTTGTTTGCAACTAATATTTCACATATTATTGGTTAAATTGTAGTTTGAGAGGTAACTACTATATACACATCCAAGTTCAGGTTGATGATTGTCATTATAGTCCTGTTAGCACGAGGAAATTCAACTGTGATACTAAATAGAAGAGTAAATCCAATCTTGTTGAAAGTTCGAGTTTGTGACATCGAGTACTCCATTTAAGAAAATTATCACCAATATTCTCCAGTCATTTTAGAAACACGGCGATACAAAATACGACGAAACATATACAAACATTTTGTATGTGGTTTTGGCTAGCAAAACACCCACACCCTACCGCTAGGGCTCGTTAAGACCGACCGAGTACGGTGCTCGGTCGGTCCATCTCTACGAGACAAAGCCACACGCCCACATGAGAGCCTTGGGACAAGGCGCCGGTCCGTTCCCAATGTTGATGGCAAAGATGTTGGTTATGGAGCGCCTATTTGCCGCCTTTAGCGGAAAACCATCAAACATGGGTGCAACCTGGTCCACCAATGGGCTGAGACAATTTATGTTGAACGGGGCTTATAGGACCGCTACTTCATTTGGGTTTTTTTCGCTTGGTTTTTGGGTGTGACTAATTTTCAGTCGAATGAGAACCGGCTTAGTTTTTAGTCAATCTTAGTTGTATCCCATATCTATAATATCTATAAGAGTCATCCCCACTAAGTGCAGTTAATGTTTGCAAGCTCAAACCTCATGCAGCCACATCACCTCTATTATTTATATCCATTGGATAGCAAATATGCGGTGTCGATTATATTTGTTCGCACTTGCAATTGATGTGTTCTACTCTATGTTCGGCGTCAGAAAAAATACATTTGTTCATTCGGTGCATCCCTCTACTCCATCAGCCGGCCGTTTGTCTGATTGCCTCCCCAAATTTAGTGCGAGCGTTTCTGTTCCCATTTACGCACCTAGCTCCCTGGTCGATGAAACGACTGATCGATTGGTTGACTCTTCAGTTTCTATAACCGATCGACAAGTTATTAATACGTATAAGAGTCAAGCATTCGTGAAGAAGGAGCGGTGAGCGGTCGATCTTTCCTTTAAATTGCTATGTCAGGTAGACATGCAGCTGCCACTCGCGCTCCTTTGCATCTCCCTAAAGCTGCAGTTTTGCCGTGGTCTCGGTCCTAATGGAAGAAATGGTAGGTGGCTAGCTAGGTGCTGTGATTCCACACAAGGAAAAGATTAGGAGCTGTGATTACTATTTTTTTATGCGGTGGTCATCTGGTGATGTAGGTGTACTCTCGCCATTACCTTGGGATAGTCAGCATGCACTTCACTTGGCCACGTCCATTGTTATGGAAGATGTATTCTAGGCACCAGCAAATTTTCGGTAAAGAAAAGGACAACAGAAGACGTGAGCAGTTTGCATATTACTAATGTTTTCTTTTTATTCATGCTCATCAATTCAGATAGAGTGCCTGATAGTACGTGATACTTCATCATATTCTAGATCGCATAACGTATTGTTTTGTTATCACAGATATTGTACGTGCTCTTTGCCCAGTGGGTTCAGAGGGAAAAGTTCCAAACCTAATTGAAAGTGAGTCAAGAAAATAACTTCTATGTTCATCAATTAGTTGTTTCCTCGGATTTGTTGTTTTCCTAACGAAATAGACACTTCGATTCTCTCTGCTTATTTATGCTCATGCTATTTTCAGTCTATCTATCTGAAACAAATGAACTGTTTTTTTTTAAAAGGGATCAAAGCGTTAAGCCTTTTATCCGAGCCTTTTATGCACACAACCTTTTATTGCAAAGTCAAGCGTTAAGCCTTTATCCGAGACATATGAAATGGTACTTCATTGATTGAATCATCTTGATTAATTTTATTATCGTAGTTCATATTGAAAATATTAGAAAGTGGGAACTCATTAAGGAGTTTCATCACTCCTATCAAGTATAGCCATGATATTTAAAAATTTGCATATATGAAAACATCTTTCATTTCCCGCGGCAACGCGCGGGGTATCAACTAGTTGTAACTCATGATTAGTACAAATCACGAAGTAAATCTAATGATCCGAAGTATTTTGTCCGGTTGCAATTCCACTTGCAACTGAAAAAATCTGAGTTGCAACTCACATGTGCACGAATCGCGATGCAAATCCGACGTGTTGTAGTAGTTGACCGAGCACTAACTTTTTTCAATTCATTCGCACCAACGAGATACACGCAAAGATAAAAGTCTTACTATGGAGAGTAGCAAAACACTCTATACCTACGGGTGATGTACACTTCTACCAAAACATGGCTCTTCTTCCAACTGGGTTACTCTCCTTTCCATTAAATTGCTTCAACGGAAATACAAAGTTCGACTAAACAGCAAAAAAGGACAGGAAAAGGAGTAGACAAAAGGTAGGAAAACCCGCTGCGTACCCTCGACATCGAGAGGCACACTACGGGGCAAAGAAACCTACCACCTATACTACCACCAAGTCATCAGGAAACCACAATGAAAACCAGAAGACATATCCATGAGTACATAATCCATCACACCGGACACACTACCAAAACACCAGCTGATTTTTCTTTAGGAAACCGAGCAGCAACCTCAAAATCAAGAGCCATCAGTTATCTGCAGCAGAATACGTTCACCATCAGCAGCATTCTCGCGACGACTAGAGACATGACTTTCTAACATCGCCGCCTTGTGCATCAACTGGTCAGCTCCTTTGTTGATCTTCTCGCAGTCGTCATTGCCAAAAACCAAAACATGGCTCTTGACAGCCTATGTTCTCTATGTGGAAGACCAGGTTCTTGGGGTCATTCGATGCATGTTCGAATGTCGAATAAGCCGCTCGGTGAGGGCTTTAGCACTAGAGCTGATCATAGAACACATGGACCGCACCGAATAACAAGATGCCACACAGTGGATGTTCACTATGCTCACTCAAGCATGACGAGCTAACTCTATGTTTGGTCACGTTGAGGGTGATCTGGGAGAATCCTCCCGTCAAGATGTGCCAATGGCACACTGGATTGCACCACCAGTGGGGGACGCGAAGATAAATGTAGATGACGTAGTACGGTAGCAAGGAAATGCGGGAGCGGGTGACTGATACTGGCGTCTTGATGGGTGCTTCGACATGGGTTTTGTAAGGGATTTCTGATCTTGTTGTTATCGAAGATCTAGCCTGGAGGGAGGCTTTACCTCTGGCCTCGGATTTACAGCTGAGGAGGATCAAGGTGGTATCAGATTGTCAATAAGTGATCAATATTATACATACTAGCTACCTTGTTAAATTCAGTGTGATTCTGCAGGAGATAAAAGATAGATCGTCCGACTTCGTTGTTGCCACTTTTGTGCACGAGTGAAGAATGTCAAACACGAAGGCGCATGGGCTTGCCCTAGTGTCATGACAACGTGAGTTTGGCCGCCATGTCTGGCTATCTGAGTCTCCTGACTTTTTTTTTATTCTTATGAACATTAATAATGAATAGAGTGATAGTTGTTTACCATATAAAAAGGTTATATTCATTGTATATTTCATTGTCATAGTGCTTCTTTGTTACACCATACCATGCGTTGAAAAATCCATTATCAATGCAAAAATGAATATTAGTTCATTTCTATTTTATTTTATGCTTTTGGTCTTTTAATTTTTTTAGAACATGAACGTTTTTTTGGAAACATGAATTTTCAAATAAAACGAACCTTTTTGAAAAATATGACCATTTTTAACCAGGGTAACATATTTTGAAACCTTAAACATATTTATTTTAAACCACGTCAACTTTTTTTTTTGAATTCATGAACATACTTTTTTGAGCCCACAAACATTTTTTGGAACTAACCTTTTTTGAACCCCGTAAACTTGATTTTTAAACAACAAACATTTTAAAAATATGAATATTTTTCAAACACATGAACATTAAAAAATGCAAACATTGTGTTAAACCATGTGAACATGTTTTTGAACTCAATGAACATTTTTTTTAATTTGTGGATGTATTTATTTCGAACCACTTGAAGGCATTTTTAACCCATGAACGTATTTTTTCTAACCCGTGATATTTTTTCTGAACCTTGAGAATATTTTTCTTGCACACCATTAACATGTTTTTAATACATACAAAGTAATGTTTTAAACCCTTATTCACTTTTGGTCCCGGTGAAATAACAGAAAAACCTTTATGCTGGCATTTGGTGCGGTCGGTTACCGTGCATGACGTCGGGTGACTTTGGGCCATCTATCACTCGCACCAAACCACGTCTATAGATGCTTGTGTTGGCGGGAGAGTAGTGCTAGAATGAAAACTTGAAACTCGTGAGTTAAGCAAGTAGCTCGTGACTAGGCTCGAACTGTTGGGAATATGCCCTAGAGACAATAATAAAATGGTTTATTAAGCATATTCATGTTTATGATAAATAGTTTATTATCCATACTATAATTGTATTAAATGGAAACATAATACATGTGTGGAATATAAACACCAGGAGTCCCTAGTGAGCCTCTACATGACTAGTTCGTTGATCAAGAGATAGTTAGAGTTTCCTAACTATGGACTTGTTATAGTCACTTGATAACGGAGTCACGTCATTGGGCGAATGACTTGATGGACATGACCCAAATAATAAAGAGTTGCAATTAATCGTGTCACAAAAGTTTTGTTGTCAACACTTTTAATATGCCAAATATAGTTTCCTTAGACCATGAGATTATATCACTCCCGTTCACCGGAGGAATACTTTGTGGACATCAAACGTCACTCCGTAACTGGGTGATTATAAGATGGCTATCAGGTATCTTCGACGGTGGGTTGTTGGGTGATATGAATCAAGAGTGGGATTTGTCCCTCCATGTGACGGAGAAGATATCTCCAGGCCTTCTCGGTAATATAGCATCAAAAGTCTGCAGACATGTGATTAGGATGTAATCACCGGGATCCTATATTATGGACGAGTAAAGAGAACTTGCCGGTAACGAGATTAAACTGGACATGGGGATGTCAACGATTAAATCTCGGGCAAGTAAAATATCGTGAGACAAAGGGAATCGTATATGAGATTAATTGAATCTCCGGCATCGTTGTTCAATCGAGAAAAGAGTTTCGTTGAGTGTATAGGAATTAATATGGACATCCCGGTCCCTCTATTAATTATTGATATGATCATGTCTATTCCCGAACCCGTAGGGTCACACACTTAACGCTCCGATGAAATTAGGTTTTACGATGAATTAAATAATGAAACGAACGAATGATGATTCGGAGTCTCGGATGGGATCCCGGACGTCACGAGGAGTTCCGGAGGAGTCCGGAGAATAAGATTCATATATGGAAAGTGGTTTCCGGAGGTATCGAAAAAGTTCCGGGAATTTTGTATAGGGTACCGGAAGGTTCCGGGATGTCCTAAAGGAGTCTAGAAGTGGGACCCACATATTGTATGGGGGACCACATGGACGAAGCGGGTGCAGCCACCACATGGTGTGCCGCACCACCCTAGGCCCATATGGGCCAATTCGGCTAGGGCAAATAGGGAGGAGTCATACTCCTAGTTGGACTAGGAGTTAGGCCCCTTTCCTTTAGGAAAGGCCCAAGCCCGAGTCCACTTGGGACTCAGCTTGGAGGCCAAGCTAAGGGGGGCCGGCCGGCCACCTATATAAGGAGGAGAGGGGAGGGGGTGCGGCACACCCAAGGGAGCCCCCCAAGCTAGCCGCACCACCCTAAACGCTAACACTAGCCGCCGGCCATCTCCACCCCTAAACCCTAACCCTAGCAGCACCCCTTTCCCCAGAGGGCTGCGCCACCACCACCTCCACGTCCATAGCTGCTGCACCACCCTAGCCCTAGGGTGCTGCGCCACCTCCTCCTCTCCCTCTCCTCGTGCTTGGCTTGGCGAAGCCCTGCTCGTGGAGATCGTCATCATCACCACCACACCGTCGTGTTGCTGAGATCATCAAGGCCACGTCTACCTCGCTTGCGGGATCAAGGAGTAGACGTCTTCATCGAGCTGTACGTGTGGATACCGCGGAGGTGCTGACCGTTGCTGCACTTCATCGGATTGGACGGGGATCGACTAGCCAACCCCTGCACCGACAAAACGCGTTTGTTCGATCTTCAAGGGTAAGAGATTGGATCTCACCTTCGCTATCTTCATCTAGTAGATCTAGATCCTTCGGGTTTATTCCATTTGTTGCGTAGGAATTTTTTTTGTTTCTATGTTGCGACCCTTTCAGTGGTATCAGAGCCTAGATCTATTCGTAGATGTTGGTGTGATTAGAACACAAGGAGTTGTGGGCGTTGATATTTTATGTTGCTACCTTCTAGCGTGCACTTTGCATCTTTGCGGTATTGTGAGATTGAAGTGGCCCGGACCAACCTTACTCGTCCACGCACGAGAGACCGGTTCCACGACTGACATGCAACTTGTTTTGCATAAGTGGCTGGCGGGTGTCTGTTTCTCTTGCTTTAGTGAGGGTGCAATTTTCAATGAAAGGACTTTCAAAAGGATGAGTAAATAAGCAACTATTATATCACCGTTGTGGTTTTGCGTAGATTAGAACGGTTCTATCTTTTGACCCAAGCCACGTAAAAATTGCATAAACAAAGTAGAGGACGTCTAACTTGTTTTTGCAGGGGTCATGTGATGTGGTATGGCCAAATGTGTGATTTGTGATAATGTATGCAATGATCATGTTTGTAATTTTTTGCGACTTGCATGTCGACGAGTACGGCAACCGGCAGGAGCCATATGGTTGTCTATTATTTTATGTGACCTGCGTGTCATTGAATCACCATGTAATTGTTTTACTTTATCGCTAAGAGTAGCAATAGTAGTAGTTACAATAGTTGGTGGACAACCATGGTGATGGCTCCACGATGATGGAGATCATGCCGGAGATGGAGATCATGCCGGTGCTTTGGAGATGGAGATCAAAAGCACAATAAGAAAGGCCATATCATATCACAATTTTTGAATTGCATGTGATGTTAATCCTTTTATGCACCTTATAGCTTGCTTAGATGTGATCGCGACGGTAGCATGATAAGGTGATCTCTCACGTCAATATCAAGAAAATTAAGTGTTCTCCCCTAGTATGCTCCGTTGCGAAAGTTCGTCGTTTCGAAGCATCACGTGATGATCGGGTGTGATAGATTCAACGTTCACATACAACGGGTGTAAGCCAGTTTGCACATACATGAAATACTACGGTAGATCTTGACGAGCCTAGCATGTACAGACATGGCCTCGGGAACACGGAACCGAAAGAGTAGGTTCATAGTGCAAGTTAGAGTTTGTAAACGCCCCGACCCCAGAACTATACAGTGAAGCGTTGTGCAACCGGTCATGCTACACAATCGAAGGTTACTGGGTTTACCAATCCCAGGCCAAAACCCATTGGCAGGTGTGCTCGGAATGGACCATCGGCACACAACACCTCGATCATGGCATAAGCTCAGACATCGCTATCACGTATAGTATAGAGATCAAGACTTGTGGAACAACTGGCACATTGCAGACTCTACGACACAAAAACTCATATAGCAACTCATATATTAGAAAGATACAAATATTACACACAAAAGGGATCACCGATCCAACAATTTATCAAGCGGAAGCGAGGTAGTGTTGTCTAACAACAAGATGCAGGTTATGGCCTAAGAGGCCAACAGATAAATAATCCCAGCCAGCTTGTTCCCACGGTCCCAAGCTGCCACCTGGGAACCCCGGACTACTAGTCGACGTCCATGAAGAACCCACCTAGCTGCTCCGTGTCGTCCTCCTCTGAAATACAAATATAAAGTCAGCAAAGAGAGATTGAGTACGACGTACTCGCAAATTTAGTAGGGCGATATAGGCCCAATGCTGACGGAGGCTCTAAAGCTATAAATGTATTTCTTTTGCATAAAGCTAATATTCATAAATCGAGACATAAATGACACAAGGCATTCATCTACTCAGAGTAATTTTTATAAAGGGGGTAAGAGAGTAAACTTTCATCTTCGGTTCTCGGCGAACCAACTTGTAGCCAAAATCATTTCTCATCTCCACCGAAGGCACTCCCTCGAATCACCCTCGAGGAAATAAACCTTTTCACACACGTTGAGTTGCAACCTTTAGCTGCCAAATTTAATTCATTAGGTTATACTTTTCTATGAGCTAATCCGCCTTTCCCAAGATTTGTCCATAACCGTGGACACGGCTTTCGAAAAGATTTACCCTGCAGGGGTGTACTATTTTACCCACTGGTACCGTCCGGCTCACCTGATTGGCCCTCTTCCGGGGAAGGCCGGCGAGTGGGCGCGGTTAAACCTTTACCTCGCGTGAGACTATCCAAGAGTCATCTGTGGCCACAGGGCAAGTTTACCCAGCCTATTTCAGCCCCTGCCCCATCGCCACGTCCTAAACACAAAATCCTCAGCAACATTTCTTTTTCCACTCACACGCAAATGGAAAACCGAACTAGAGGACCCTTGGATACGCTCGCACAGTTATTTGGTTAAAGGGGATTCCATATGTCCCCACCATTGGCAGCACGCTCGGTTCTTGGTTCTAGCTAAAAGCACTCTCAGCCTAGGCAGCAAGGATGAGGCAAAAAACCATCCCCGATGGCAACTCATCCAAGCCTTTTAGCATTTTAATTAAGCACCACAACATCCTCCACATTGTCCGATCATTTCATCAATTGCATAAATCATGGAAATAAATAACAGACATCTAAGAATATAACTATGCATGCCTAAGCATTGCTAAGCATATAAAACCAACAATTTCATTATTGTCTCCGGCCAACACATCAAACCTAGGGTTTATAGGAGGGGGAAACATGTGATGGCTCAGGGGATAAACATGCATTCATAGGAGACTCTATATTGGCCGTAATTAATATTCGAATCGCATGCAATATTATGGTGGATAAAATAAGTTTATAAAACATTAGGATGCTAGATGCCAAGAAGGTTAGGTTATCTTTTGCCTTGCTGCCGGGGCGTGTAGTACTGCTCGTCGGGGTAGGTAGCGTTAACCTCGACTCCGGAATCTATCGATACCCAAAAATAATACAAAGAACAAATAAATCACATGAGGGAGAGGTGCAATGCACAATCACATGATGACATGACAAGTTGATACATTGATATTATCATTTAATTTAGTTAACAAATTAAATGGAGTTCCAAATAATTAGTGCAATTATTTGGACACAACTCCATATTTATCTTAGTGACCACATTACTTATAAATCATTACATTATTAGAGAAGTGGATCAATATGCATGAACATGACATGAATGGGCAGGGTTTGTCCTTCCGATCATTTTGGTACCTCATTTGTAATTTTTGGAGCACCGATGAATAAATAGAGAAAATAAATAATTAATTGAATTTAATTATTTAATCAAATTATGAATAACATCAAATAAATATTTGTGATCATGATGTGATGTTATCATAGTTTGATTTCATTTGAAGTGTTGATCACATGGCTATCTTATTCATAATTTTTGGATCAATATTTAATAAGTTAAGATTTTTCCAAATTTGGTATTATTTAACCCATTTTAGGAATTCTTAAATAAACAACAAGATTATAACTTCAAAAGACATTTACAATGATTCTAATACATAGGGTTTGTTTTTCTGAACATTTTGGTATTTGATTTGTCAAATTTTGATCAAAACTCAAATAGTTATTAAATGTTTTAATTCAGTTTATTTCTTAAAAAGAAAATTCCAAAAGCAGACAGGCCGGCCTCAAGCCGGCCAGGCCGGGCTGCAGGCCGGGCACCAGCCCGAAGCCGCCGGCCTTTGGCCGCCTAGGCTGGGCTGACGGCCGGGTGGGTGGCCGAAGCGTCCGGCCCAGTGCCAGCCTAGGTCGGGCGCTCAGGTCGGGCGCTCTGAGATGGTGACGCCGGCGGCGACCGGAGTCGATTCGTTGGCGACCGAGGACGAGGGGGAGCGAGGGAAGAAAAACAACGGGAGGCAAGCTCACCCGTGACGCGTGAGATGGCTTGGTGCGGCCGGGGTCAACCACCGCGGTTGGAATCCGGCGAGGACAAGAGCGGCGGGTGGCGGCCGGGTTGGGGAAAGTCGAGGACGCGGTCGTCGGGTCCGGACCTCCCGGCCCGATTCCGCCGGTGGAGAGGAAGCAGAGGACGCAGCGGACCTCCCTGTCTGCTTCAATCTAACCGGGGTGCACCGGATTGACGGCGGCGAGCTCGACACCACGGCGGCAGGGAAGGAGCTCGTGAGGGAGAAAGAGCGCGACGAGGGAGCAGGTGAGTGGGGAAAAGGGTTGATCAGCAGGTGGGGTCCGGATGTGGCGACCACCACGTCCACGGCGGCAAGGGTGAAGGGAGCACGCCGACATGGGCGCGGTGCGGAGGTGGCGGCATGGCGCCAGTGCGCCATGGCGCCACTGTGTGATGAAATTTTCTGAAAACCCCCCTGACAACTTTTATGTTAATTGCAAGATGGTCCAGCATCAAACTTTGGTGATTTAATTGGGGCCTTTAAACAATTTTATAAAATCCACAAAATTTCATGTGGGCTCCACTTGACCTTTAGGTGCTCCACACAAATTGGTGAGGCAAAATAAAATGTTTTGGCCAACCTTTGTTCACAGTTTTTAATTGTAGGCATTTTTACAATTTACAATTTGTATTGATTTGAAGCACTTAAACATTTCCAAAAATACTGAAAATATTCGTGGAGGCTCTAACAATAACATTGAAGCTCCCCATGATTTTAGTTTGAATTTTTGGAATGTTTAAGTTGGTTTCAAAAATAGAAATTGAATTAAGCCGATTTGAATCCTCATATTTATTTCTTAATTGACAAAATTTGGAAATTGAGAATTGGGGATAAAAAGCCATTTTGGAACTTCCTAAACAATTTGGAAGTCCAAGAATGAGTTGGTTGACATGTTGAGCAATTGTATTTGGTTTGGATGCTTGGGAAGTTTGCCTTCCCATTTTAGTTGCTTGCATATGTTGGTAGTGTAGAAATAGCAAGTTTCATATGCATGCCATGATGCAAACAGGGATGCAAAAAGTGGAAAAATTCTTCATATTTTCATTACCAAGTTGGGGCTGTTACAATTCTACCCCCTTAGAGGAATCTTG
>QRDG01000713.1:0-25922 GCA_012064385.1 Puccinellia tenuiflora
GGATGAGTTCCGGGTCAGAGAGCCACTTTGATCCGTCACGCACGGTCTTGAGCATCTCGAGGTCGAGTTCTTCGTACCAAGACAGTACATAGTTAGCGCTTCATCCGCACCGACTCGGGCGGCGGATGATCGCCAATCATCGAGCCTTTCCTCGGAGGCCATCAGGCACTTGGCCAATTCATCAACAATCGCAGGGGCCTCACACCCGGGCCAGAGAACCTTGTAGACCCGGATCGCAGAGCTAAGGAGATTCATCCCGATAGCCCTCATTGGTACCAAGCGCGCCTTCAGGGCCACCAAGTGAGTATCCATATCCCAATCGGCCGAGATCGGGCCATCTTGGATTTTCTCAAACCGGTGCTCTTGAGCGCTCTGGTCCGCGGCGGCCTTGGTGTGGGGGAAGCGTTCTGAATAGGGAATGGCTAACGCTAAAATAAGTCACATAAGGATAAAAGTGAGAGATTGAATAAAGACAGAAGGGGAAGGGGCTTACTGTCCATCTCGGAGTTGATGCTGGAGATGTCCACCAGCCACTGCGCAATCTTGGTCTTCAGAGCTCGGAGCTCGCTCTCAGCCGAGGTTGCATGTGACTTAGACTCCTCGAGCTTCCGAGTCTCCTCTTCTCGGAGCTGTTTCTCTGTGGCGGCGGTCTTTTCCAGCTCGGCGACTCGACCCCGAGATTTCTCAGCTCGGCTCTCAGCCGGGACACCTCCTCCTGCTCTTTCTTCAGCTCAGCCTGGTGCGCAAGCTCGTGCTCCTTCTGTGCGGCTGAGCAAGGTAGCAGATGTCAGAATAAGAAAACTGATGCAAGTACAAGTTGAAAGGCAAAGTATGACTTACTCTCGATTTCCGAGATCCGCTTCTCCAGTCCTTCGGCCTTGAACGCCGAGTCAGCTACTTGGTCCAGCTTGGCTCGAAGCAGCTTGTATTTGTCGGAGAGCGTCTTGTGTTCCAGCAGCAGCTTGTGGTGTAACTGTGTGCGCTTGGTCATGCAAGCCTGAAAGGAAAAAATGTTAGTCTTGTTGGGGAAGATTCAGGCCGAGTTACCCTCACTCAACCGAGTCAGCTTTACTCGGCCAAGCCTCAGTCACTCGACCCGAATCTCGGGGACTGGGGATAGATGATATTTGCATGGAAGAAATAAACCGAGTTATCTGTACTCGGCATAACTTACCGCGGCTGCTTGGTCGGCTGCGAGAAGGGCGGCCTTCGCGGCGTGCATCTTTTGGGCAACCGAGCTTGGTCCCGCCGGATGCTCTGAAATCAGGCCCGCTGGTGACAGCGAGCTTACTTCGCTCAGATCGGCAGCATTCCAGTCCATGTTGTAATGCTCAAGGGAGCCCAAGCTTTTCCCGCTAAGGGTTCGCAGAGGGGCAAACCCCCAGCTGGCGGTCTGGATACTGCCGGATGTCGCTGTGCCTTGGCTCGGTGGCACAACCAACTGCCTTTCCGGGTTAGCAGACACCGTTTTCACCGGTGCCTTTCCAATTGTTACCCCAGTTGTCTGTTGCTGTGGCTGCGGCTGTGCCGGTGGCGGTGCTGGCTTTGCCGTTGATGTCGATTTCGATTTCGATGGCGATGGCTGCGGCTTGTGCTTTGGCTGCTGCTGCGCTGATGGAGGTTGCTTTTGCTTCTGCTTCTGCTGCTGCTGCGATGGTGGTGGCTGAACTTGCTGCTGCTGTTGTGGTTGTTGCGGCTGAGTCTGCTGCTTTGGCTGCTGCTGCTGTTGTTGTTGTTGCGGCTGAGTCTGCTGCTCTTGTTGCTGCTGCTGTCTCGGTGGCTCTGAGTTCTTCTGGACCTCGGTCTGCTCAACCTTCGTGAGCCGAAGAGCTGGCTCCGAGATTCGTCACTTGGGCGGGCGCTGAAGTTTGGTCGGGCACCGAGGTTGCGGTCTCGACCGAGTCTACATTCCCGGCTCCGGATCCTGGAGCCGAAATATCTGCAGCAGGACTCGTCCTCAGAGGGCTTGGCACCCGAGTGTCGTCGGGCCGAGGCGGTGTCGGTGTCCTTGGAGGGACCCGGTCGGTGGACCCGGTAGTGGGAACCTTCAGAGGAGCCATGCTGAAAAGCCAAGCAGCAAAGTATGTTGTCAAGAGGAGAAAAGTAAGTATAAATAGGTGTAAAAGGAGAGTGTCGGCAAGAAGGGTTCTTACCCCTTGGAGACAGGGCGCTCGCGGCGCTTCACTACTGTCTTCAAGCGCGGCTTCTTTTGCGCGGGGCCAGAGGTGCTGGAGGTTCCGGCAGCTGTGGATGCGGCCGCTCCAGCTGGGCGCTTCCGAGCTGCACCCTTGGGTCCGGTGGCGAGGGGTGCCACCTCGAGTACTTCGTCCGAGTCAGCTGGGTTCGGGGACACCGGATATGAGTATGCAACGGGGAGAGGGTCATACACCTCTAAAATCCGACAATCGTCATCCTCATCCTCAGACCAGTCTCGGAGGGAGGAGGCACGAGTCTTACCCGTGGCAGGAATTGAGCCGACGTCGGGAATTGGCACGTTATCCTCGTCGTCCGGGTCTTCCGAGTCGGTTTCGACCCGGTCCTTACCCCAGTTGGTAGAGGGGTTCTCTCCGTCCTCCTTCAACTGCCGACCGAATCTCTGCGTAGTGACAACAGGAAGAGATTAATACCAAGTACAGAGTTGTACCGACATAAGAGTTTATGTCGGTGAAAAAGTCACGTCGGCGGAGGTGCTTACTTTCGGTGGAAGGTTGCTCCGGCTGTGGGGTTCTTTGCCCCATTCCCATTCCTCCGGCATCTTTGTCCGGGCTATGGCCTTGATGCGCCGCCGGATCTGGTCGTTGTCCAGCTCAACGGTGCTGACCCGGGTCGGATCCAGTGGGCCACTCATGTGGCAAATTTTGTGAACTCGGCGCTGGAGGGGCAAGACTCGGCGGCTGATGAATGTCGCGAGCAGGTCATCGGCCGTCATTCCTTCGCCCTTGAGCTGCTCGACGACCTGGTGGATGTGGTTGATCTCCAGTACCTTATCCGTCGGGTTGTACCCCCAGTTGAGCTGTGCGGTTGGGGGGCCGATGGCGAACTTCGGCAGGTTGATCATGTCAACCTCGATCGTGTTCTTCACGTAGAAGAAGGAGCGCTGCCATTTCCGGCATGACTCCAGGCCGAGGATTCGGGGAAAGATGGAGCCGCGCCGAGGTGTGACGGTGGCGGCCCCGCACTGTGTCATTTCCTTGGGTGCGTCCGGGTGATCGGGATTCGGGATGACCTGTTTCCGGAAATGGAAATATTTGGACCACGCGTCGATGGTAGGCCAGAGGCCGAGGTAACCCTCGATGAAAGAGACGAAGGCAGAAAGTGTGGTGATGGCATTCGCCGGAAGTTGATGGGGTTGAAGGCCGAATTTGTTGAGAAAGTTGCGGAAGAAGGCGCTGGCGGGTAGACCGAATCCTCGCTCGAAATGCGCGATGAAGACGACGTATTCTCCTTCTCGCAGATCCGGCGTGGTCTCTAGACCCGGAAGCCGACACTCCACCTCGGCCGGGATCCGCCGGGTCCGGATCAACCAGTCTATGTCGGCCTGGGTGACATACGAGCCTTCCCAGGTGGCCCGGGTGGACTCCTCCGCAATCCCTTCTTCAACCACTTCGACCATGTCGAGGTTGGAGTTGTCCGACATATCAGCGAAGGGTTGCCGAGATCTGCAAGAGGAGGTGCACGGGCACTAAGATTAAAATCATTACGGTGAAAAGGAAAAATAAGAGCAAAGCGAGAAACAGAAGAAGAAGAGCGCGCGAGCGTCTAATCTAGATGCGAAAAGCGCTAATGCGCAAGGAGAAAGGAGAGAAAACGTGCTACGGAGTCTAGTTCACCGGCGGCGAGCCGCAACCACGACCACAAGGTCACCGGCGGTGCGTGATGCATTGCCGCGGTGAAGAACAGAGGAAGAGCAAAGGCAAAAAACAAGAACAGAAAGCACCTATAGGTGCAAGGTGCTAGTGCGCCAGGAGCAAGAAGAGGAAATCTCACCGGTGAGTGGCGTCGGCGGACGGCGGTGTGTCGACGCGTGCGTGCGCGGCGTCGGCGTACGGCGGTTTATCGGCGTGCGCGGCTCCGTACGGCGGCGGCGATCTCTGTGTCGCCTGTGCTCTCTGCGCAGGAGAAAAGGAGGAAGAAGGAGGCGACGCGAGCGGTGCGGTCCAACCGCACTCGAGTGCTTGTGTGCGCACAGTCTTCAAGATGACCGGCATGACGCAAGTGGCGTGCGTGCCAGTGGCACGTCTATCCGTGCACAAGAGCCGAGGCGTTAAGCAGAGATGATCTGCCACGTAGGGGAACAATAACTCGGAAAAACCGCGGAGTTCTCCCTTAAGTCGGAACGATCCGACATAAGGTGTGGTAGCAAGTTGGGATGCAAATTGCTTTCCGAAATATAATTTTGGCCGGTATATGTTATGTCGGTAGTCAGTAAAAATGCTGGTTTTCGGGTAAACCTGCCGTGGCCCTCCATCCGAGGCTGCAGGACCGCGCCAGCTTCGGGGACTAATGTCGGGGGGCAGCCCCCGAGTAGGGTCAATATGGCGAAATACGCGTGGACTCGGAGTTGACCGAGTCAATGGTAAACCGACATACCGAACCGGCTTACCCGGAGTCGACCGGGTCAAGGCTTACCGACATAGCCCTATGTCGGATCATACATATTATATGTCGGGATCTCCTTTGTTGTTCTTATGTGCAGGAGAGGAGAAACCGAGTTAGGAAATATCTGGCATGCCTATGCCGGATCGGGAGGAATGAAGCTCTATCTCGGCGCTGGTCAAGGCTTACGTCTTGTCCCTACAATCACGGGGCAGGCGTCCTGCCACAGACAAGATGGGACGCGCTGCCTACTCCTTGACTCGGTGGTCGCGGTATGGGCAGTCAGACCTCCATGCCGCTGACCGATGCAGTACGGTGGAGCAGTGCACAGGAGTTGATGGATTGGACATGCCACGCAGGGGTGACGGAAGCAGTCAGAGGCCCAGACGTGGCCACAGTGCTGCATACGCCAGCACCAACGTCAGCCCTAACCCTGTGCCCTGGGTTTCCCTATATAAGGAGCACCAGGGGCTCCTCTTACAGGGACGATTCCTGCACGCTTGATACAATCCCAGACGCATGCCTAGACCCTGGGCAAACACTTAGTCATTTCCTTGAGAGCTAGCAGGAGAGCCAGGGAGCCATTATGAGACTCGTTAGAGGGCTTAGAGCTTGTAAGTTCATCCCATACAGCTCAAGGAGCAGCTTGTAACTCGGTTGTAATCCACATATATTGATCAGACAGGCAGGAGTAGGGGTGTTATCTCCTCACGAGAGCCCTGAACCTGGGTAAAATCGTGTGTGTGTGAGTTTCGGTGTACGTCTTCACGTGCAAACCCTCCCCGGTACCTCCAGCGTCCATCGGCCCCAAGTTAAGCCTACCTATGGCATCTATCCGTGCACCACCATGACAATATGTGTATCTTATAAAATCGTGCATGCCTAATTAACATCACACCATTATACATTTAGTCAAATTAAATCAATTTAATTATGGGGTTTGGTCCGATGCATCTATAGGTGCACCGATCCCATTTAAAATGATTTGCCATGTGTTAGGGAATAAAAATTGGACAACAATTAATTTGTCATGCATCATGTCATCAACATGCCGCTTCTTTTGTCGTAGTAGTAAAATGCATCTTTTCCGTTGTCCAGTGTTTGTTGCTTCTTCGAGAATAGGACGTTGAGTTGATGTGAGCAACGACAGGTTCTGCTACCTCTACCGGATTGTAGGCAAGTGATACTCCCTTGCTATCTTTGCTTGTTTTCTGTCTCTCACTCGTCCTATCTTTTGTTCCTTGGTAGCCTTATGTATCGATGCTTGTGTCTCGATCCTATTTGCATGTTTACCTGGCAGCCATGATATAGCCACACCTACACATCCTATTAACCTGTTGTTTGTTTACCTTGTCAGCCTTGCGAGGCGTAGTGCATGCTTAGGTGCTTTTATTGAGTCCTGTTATCTCTTTATCTAGTCTTGCTTATAATATAATAGCTAGGCTCAACATAAATGTTAATCCTTATTTTCTGTTGCGATGGGAATAATTTAATAAAGTTAAGGCACCGGCAGAAGGCCAATCGTGGTGTTTTGTTCTGTTAGTGTCGCCTAGGACCCGAGTTCTTTTCCGCTGATCCAAGACTGAGTGCACTAACCACATGTGGGAGTTCTATGGGCCTCCCCGAAATCTATTACCGGGTCCTCAAACCTGTCCAGGATGCCACAAGTAGTTCGGGTGTTTCTACAGTTACAAGCGTGTATGATATGGTAAGATGGATACGTGGTTATTTACGTAGGGTTGCGGTATGATGCGAAGTGACCATTCTCATGGTAGTCTGTGTCACCTAGCACTTAGGCGCAAACGGTTAGGCCCACCTCGAAGCTTCGGCCGGACTCTCAAGGTGGATCAGACCTAGCTAGGTGGCTCCCTGGACTTGTTTGTAGAGAAGGGAAGTATTGCATCGAACGCTCCACCGGTACACCTCTAAGTGAGTGTTTTGATGCGTGTGGGTTCATTGTGCATCCCTGCAGGGTGAAATCTTTTCGAAAAGCCGTGTCCGCGGTTATGGACGACTTGGTGAAATGCGCTGGCTAAAAAGATCATAGACAACTTGCACCTAATGATTATAACTTGACTAGTAAGATATATTACTTGAATAATAACCCATAAAACTTGTCCACCATGTGAGTTGCCCTGATTGCTTCCTCGTGGGTGGTTGATCGAGGGAGTAATACTTGGGCGGGTTTCTGAAGTGGTGAGTAGTATAGTTGGTTCCTTTTGCGCTCTCTTACCTTGTCTCTTTTATACGGAAGTTGTAGCGTGTCTCTATAAGTTTAGTGCTGCTTGCCGCCGCCTCAATCGCTAACCCTCTTCCCCGGAATTCCAGCTTTGATATCTTGTGAGTATTACTTGCCAGTACTTCTACTAGTACTGACCCCTTCGGGGCTGCTATTCCAATGCAGCCGACAGGTTTGAAGTCTGACGACGTTAGCTTGGGAATCCCTCCGGCTTGGCCCGAGCAGGGATATGGTGCCTTCGTTTATCTTCAGGACTCTTAGTCCTATTTATTTCTTGTCCGTAGCCGGACACTACCCCGCTTCCGTTGTTATTTTGTATATTTGTATTGTATCTTTTGCTCTTGACTCTGTGAATCGTTGTTGTATATATGTTCTTTTGTGAGTTCCATCGAGAACTGTTGTAATGTTATCACAATTCCACCCGCATAACGTGTGTGTTGCGACGTGCACGTTATGCCTGGTGGGCGTCCTTTAGGATCGTTATTATGCGGATTTGGCTGGAACGCTCAAGTCTGCATAGTACCGATCTTGGGGCATTACAAAGTGGTATCAGAGCTCTGGTTCTTCGATACCCCGCGGGTCCAGTCTGCCTATAGGATACCCTAGCTAATGGTCGTTGTTGTAGAGTGTCCAAACTATTTCAATAAAAAGTAATTTGAAAAGATCTCAATAGGAATTCTTGTTTACTCCTTACCTCTATTTTCTTTCCCTCTTGCCTTATATGATTTAAATCTTCTCTCTTATCTATCTTCCGGTTATAGCATCTTCGTGGGTGGACGATCTCTTGCCCTTTTATCCTAATAAGCTCGATCTTGGAAGCATCGACGAAAGGTCATCGTCATCGACGTGAGCAAGAACCTCTTGTTAGTGGTGTCGAGAATAACAACATGGCGCGAGAAGATTCGATAGTTTACCTTGCTCTTCTTCTCCCTGACGGTAGCGTGGATGTCGAGGCGAGATCCCTTGTTAGTGGTGTCGGTTGTAATGTCCCGGGGTTTTCCCCAAATTAGATTTTTGTTTGTTTTCTTTTTTACATCATCATGACATCAGCATCATGCGCATCGCATTTTTTTTGGCAAAAAAACTATTTTTATTAAACCCTATTTTATTGTTGCTAAAATTGTCGGAAAAGTTTTACTGAGACAGTCGTCTCCGTTTTCTAAAATTACTTGCCAAAATTAATCTGCAAAAGAAAATAAAAGTTTTGAGACGCGAGAGAGTAGTCCAAACCGGCCCAAGCCCACCTAACCTCCAAACCCTAATCCTGCCCCTGGTGTTTTTCTTTTCCCACCCCCTGCCTTTTGCAGCCACCCTCCTCTGTTTTCTTCTTTTCGCGGACAGGTCCTCCCACCTCCCTTTCTTTCTTTTTTCCCCCCTCCTCTCTTTTTTTCCTCTCTCCTCTTATCCTTTTCCTTTTTCTTTTCCCTTTCTTTCTCTACCCGTAGCTTCCCTTCTTCCCCATCCCGCACCCGCGCGTGCTCAGCCTCCGTGCTTCCCGGCCGCGCGCATCTTCACCCTCCCCACCTCGTCTCCCAGGCCGGCCTGATCCTTCACCTCGGCCGCTGGCCGCTTCTCTCCTCGACCTCGCTCGCCGCCCCTGCTCCTCCCGCTCCTCTGCGTCCTCCCCGTCGCCTGTCCTTCCCCGCCGCTGAGCTCCGCGCCTCCACCTCGAGCTGGCGCCGCCACGCACTGCTCCCTTCCGGCCACGCCTGCCTCCGGCCGCTCCCCTTCATCCCCACCGTCGCCCGTCGACCTCCTCTCCCGCTGTCGCCCGCCGCCGGCCGTCCCGTGCTCCACCGCGTCCTCCGCCATTCCCCTCATCCCCGAGCTCCTTCAGTCGCCAGCCCGCCCCTCCCGGACCTCCTCCTCCCAAGATCGCCGTCAGCTCCTCGCCTCTCCTCTGGCCTGTTTCTCCCCGAGCCCGCTTCCCCGACGTTCCGTACCCGCTGCCGTGCGCGAGTCTCCTTTTTGCACGAGCTCGTCCCCGATGGTACCTCCCCGTTGGCCGCATCATGCTTGTCTCCTTCGTCCGTGCGATGTCGTGCTTGTCTCCTTCGTCCGTGACCAGATGCAAGTTCTCCGTGTCCGTCTCCGATGTGTTCCCGTCGTGTTTGTTCCCGACGGTCCCCGTCGTGTGTATTCTCCGTTTCCGGTTCCCTAACGCATTCCCTTTCCCGAATCCCGTTTCCCGTCGTGAACCCGAATGTTCCCGTCCGTGAAGCCGATCCCCGATGCGCCAAGTTCTCCGATGTCGTGAAGCCAAGTTCTCCGTTCCCGCGCCTCTGTGTCGTGAACCTCGAAGATGGATACACCAAGATCTACCCCGACATCGGAACCGCCAAGTTCTCCGCTTTGAGTCCGTTTGTGCCGGCCACCTTCGTGCGTGTCCGTGAAGCCCGAAGACCGGAACCCGACAAGATGTCCGATAGCCCGCTGCCGTGAACCACGACGACCGTGAACGGCGATACGACAAGTTCTTCCACGACGACCGTGAAATATGCAACGACAAGATCTTCCCCGACCACTGTGGACCCCGTCGACCCCGAAGTCCGGAACGCCAAGGTACGCCACGAGGACGATCCGAGTACGACTACTTCCACGACAATGACTACTTCGACTACTTCGACTCCGGATAAATGACTACTTCAACTGCTTCTGTCGGCATAGTTGAAACCAGGGTACCACGGGCCGGCCTGCCAGGGCCCACAACGCTCTTCAGAAGATTTCGCTAAGGACCTTTTCTCCTCGCCGAGGGTTTTCTCCCTTGGCGAGGGACCTCTCCTCGAGAGGGCATCTCGGATGCAACCTGCAGTTCTGCTAAGGACCAAGCCGAAGGGCTCGGCGAGGCTTTCTGCCTCGCGGGGTTCCTTCCTCACGAAGCCAGTTCTGCCTCCGCAGCAGAACGCACATGGGCTCTGCGCCCCCCGCAGAGTCACGGGCGCGCCAGTGCGCAATGACGGCAGTGCCACAGTTGCCGTTCTCATGTATAAAGCAGTCAAATGAGGCTGCGCCAAGCAAAGGAGCCCCAAGAATTGCCATTCCGGTGATAAGGGGACCGTCTGCAGCTACGCTCCAAAGGCGACGTCACCGTGGGGCGCCTCCAAAGGCTCCGCAACGCCAGCCCACCGTTCTGGCTGGCCAGTGGCTTTTCCAGCTTTGGTGACGACGCCCCCTGCCATGGACCGCGTCCATGGACTCTCTCTTTATCGTGCACCTGTCCTCCTCCTTCGTCGCCATGTGGTAACCCTTCCCGCCAAGATATTTGGGGGAAGAGGTCCAAGACACCTATAAAAGGAGGGGGAGCATGTTCGGGCAAAGGGTTCTTCTTCGGTTCGACTTCAGTTGGCAAGCTGAGATCTAGGGTTAGCCATTGTTAGCCACCTCGAGCTCGACAAGCTCTCCTTGTACTGTGACCTCTCCAAGCAGTGCAATACACCAAAGCAGGACGTAAGGGTTTTACCTCCCAAAGAGGGCCCTGAACCTGGGTAATACCGTGCGTTCATCTTTGTAGTGTTGTCCCGCAGCGAGCACGATGCGCACCGTCGCCGGAGCACGTTGAGGGTTGTTTGATTCCGTGTTCAGCCCCTTACTCGATCCTAGTGAGACACACCCAGTTCCTGGGACAGATCTCCGACATTTGGCGTGCCAGGTAGGGGGCTGAGGCGCATCTTCAACCTCGACACAGCCATGGCCGGCATCTCTCGCGCCGAACGTCTCGCTCGCCGGACGGCTAGCGCCACCACCGCTCCTGCTAGCAACCCGCGCGGCCGCCCGCGCGGAGGCGCTGCTCCGGAGCGCCACGTCGACCCTGAGCCCCGCGTCGAGCACCCAGAGGACGACAACGACGACCACGTTGAGGACGACCTCGGTGAAGAGGAGGCTTCCTCCCTGCACCCGTCGCGGGACCGTGCTGCCTCCTCGCTGGGCCGCCCTGCGCCCAGCCCAGCAACTGCGCTTCTCATGGCGCAGGAGCTGCTGCAGTACCGCCCCACGCCGGAGGCCCAGGAAGCCTGGCTTAACCGCCTCTCTGAGCTCGTCGGCGTCGCCCGCGTCGCCGCTCCTGCACCGTCCCGTTCGCTGGTTCCCTCAGCGCGCGTGGGGGACATGGCGCATGGCGCCCCTCCTGCACCTCCTCTTCATCCCGCGCCCGCTCCAGCTCCACCAGCTCCACCAGCGGGGTCTCCTCCTCGCGACTACCGCGCTGCATCGCACGCATCGTCGCCACACGACTGTCAAATCGTGCAGCGAGCCCCGGAGGACGCCTGCATGAGCATCGAGCGCGGCAGAATCGCCACAATCGCGCCGTCCAGGACGTCGCCACCGCGGGGTGCCACCTCCGCGCCACCCTCGCCAACGGCGTGGTCACCTACGGCACGACAGCTGCATTCACTCGCAGCCTCCGTCGCGTCGTCTGGCCCGTCGAGTTCAGGCCGGATCTTTCTCCGCGCTACGACGGTAAGAACAACCCCATGGAGTTCCTGCAGCTCTACACTCTGGCCATCTAGGCCGCCGGGGGCGATGAAAAAGTCATGGCGAACTGGTTCCCCATGGCCCTCAAGGACTCCGCGTCCTCGTGGCTCACGAACCTCCCTGCCGAGTCCATCAACACCTGGGAGGAGCTCTGCGGTGCTTCGTCGCGAACTTCAAGGGCACGTACGAGCGCGGCCTCACGTACAACGAACTCCGCGGCGTACGCCAGAAGCCTGGCGAGACCCTCTGCAAGTACATCTGGCGCTTCAGCCAGGTGCGCAACAAGATCCCCAACGCCATCGACGCGCAGGTCATTTTGGCTTTCCAGGCTGGAGTCACGGACGTGCGGATGCTCGAAAAGCTTGGCATCCACGATAACATCACCACCGTCGTCAAGCTCTTCGACTTTGGTGGACAAGTGCGCCAAGGCTGAGGAGGGCCGCTTGTTCGTCATGAACGAGCCAGGGGACCCTGCCGAGGTGTCCAAGAAGAAGAAATCCCGACGCTGAACCTGACGCCAAGCAGCCTCGCGCTACCGCTCCAGCCGTAGGCCCCGATAAGAAAGATGATCGCCCCTTCTGCGTCTACCACAACAGGCAATCCCGTGCCACCGAGGACTTCACCGACCTCAACCAGGCTTCGCGAGGCTCACCAGGCTTCGCGAGACTCACCAGGCTTCGCGAGACTCACCAGGCTTCACGAGGATCTCCAGGCTTCGCGAGGCTCGCCAGGGCCTCGGTCAAGGACTCCATTTCCACGCCAAGCTAATTCACCAGCCCGCGCAAGGACTCCAAACTATCCCGCTCTCCTGGCTGTTCGCGGTCTGGGGGCTGGACCTTCTGGGACCTTTCCCGCGAGCGCTCGGGGACTACCGCTACCTCTACGTCGCCATCGACAAGTTCACCAAGTGGCCTGAGGTGGAACCCGTGCGTACCATCCCGGCGAAATCAGCGTGGCGCCTTCAAGTCCTGCTGCGGCAGCCTCGGCGCCCGTATCTGCTACGCCTCGGTGGCTCACCCACGAAGCATGGGCAGGTTGAGCGATCCAACGTCGAAGTGCTCAAGGGCCTCAAGACAAGAAGCTTCAACTGCCTCAAGGCCAGCGGCAAGCACTGGATCGATAAGCTCCCCTCGGGAGCTGAGCCCCTCTCGCAAGCATCGCGCCACCCCTCGCCGGGGCCCCGGCTTTCGCGAGGCTAACCACCTCATGAGGCTCGGCGGCTCGCGCCACCCTCGTCCAGGCTCCGGCCTTCGCAAGGCCGATCCCCTCGCGAGGTCCCGGTCCTCGCTGGAGACCACCCGTGCAGCCACGGTAAAAACGTCCAAGCTCCGACCTTCTCCCGAGGCTCCGGCCTTCGCGAGGCCGATCCACTCGCGAGGTCCCGGTCCTCGCTGGAGACCACCCGTCCAGCCACGGTAAAAACATCCAGGCTCCGGCCTTCTCCCGAGGTTCCGGCCTTCGAGAGGCCGATCCCCTCGCGAGGTCCCGGTCCTCGCTGGTGACCACCCGTGCAGCCACGGTAAAAACGTCCAGGCTCCGGCCTTCGCGAGGCCGATCCCCTCGCGACGTCCCGGTCCTCGCCAGAGACCACCTCGTGCAGCCACGGTAAAAACGTCAAGGCTTCCTCTTCGTGACAGCCACCCCGTGCAGCCACGGTAAAAACGTCGTGGCCAAGGTCACACCCTCCACGAGGGACCAATATTCGGGCTCCCCTCTCTACTATACGTTGCCGCGGGCCATTCGAGAAGACTCCCAAGCCACCACGCCTCGGCAAGGTGACTTCTTCAAGCACCATGCCTTGGTGAGGTGGATCCCCATGCCCAGCCATGGCGGACCACAGTCTCCACAAAGCCACCCCCGCATAGGGGCCCCCTCTAAGCTCTCTCTACACACGTCGCCTCGGGCCGCGAGAGTCTCAGCCACTGAATGTGGAACCCCATGCCCGACATGGCGGATTTTGTACTTCTGGCCACGCCAGTGTAATGAACCCTATGTTTCAGGTCACCTTGAACCTTTGCGCTCTGCGCCGGCATATGTTGTTGCTTCGGTAAGCTGTTATGTTATTGCTTTTTATTATCGCTCATATGATCCCTCCTGTGTATCTCGCGAGCGGGGCTGAGCATGGTGCCTGTGCCTCGGGAGCATCCCAGCAGCGCCTCAAACCCAAGGAATCCGAGCTCTGAACTCATGGGCCAGCTCCCGTGCACGTCAACTCACCAAGGACCTTGATGCTTGTTCTCCTCGCGAGACACACATGAAGGAACCTACGAGCACACATGAGTTATCTAGCTATGTATTGCCTGTGGGTATGCCTATCTGTCCAAGTGCAGGAAAGCAGGTTCAAAACAAGCCTCAGGCAACCTCGGGAGCAAAAACGCCTCATCAAGGAACCAACACCCTCTCCAAGGCAAAAACGCCTCATCAGGGAACCAACACCCTCGCCAAGGCAAAAACGCCTCATAAGGGAACCAACACCCTCTCCAAGGCAAAAAATGCCTCATCAGGGAACCAACACCCTCTCCAAGGCAAAAAACGCCTCATCAGGGAACCAACACCCTCTCCAAGGCAAAAATGCCTCATCAGGGAACCAACACCCTCTCCAAGGCAAAAACACCTAATCAGGGAACCAACACCCTCTCCAAGGCAAAAACGGCTCGTCAGGGAACCAGCACCCTCTCCAAGGCAAAAGCGCCTCGCCAAGCTAAGTCCAAACACTTGGTTAAAATTCCTTTCGCTGGTTTTTGCCCCTCAAGCCTCTTTTCTCTCTCTTATGCCTCATGGGCTGCTTGCGCGTTAAAGGGGAGCCCCGAGCATCGCGACTCGGGAGCTCTTACTTCTCGAGGCCTCACGCACCCCTGGCCTTGTGGAGCCCTGACTCTCACATACCGAAGCGGCGGTGGTGTAGCGCTAAGAGAGGGTCCTAAGACGTAGAGCGAAAAAGACATGAGGGGAAAGATAAAAGCCTCCCGAGGGACATTTTCAAGGTTTTATTCACTGGTTTTTACCCCACGAGCCTCTTTTCTCTCTCCTATGCCTCATGGGCTGCTTGCGTGTTGAAGGGGAGCCCCGAGCATCGCGCCTCGGGAGCTCTTACTTCTCGAGGCCTCACGCACCCCCCGGCCTTGTGGAGCCCTGACTCTCACATACCGAAGCGGTGGTGGTGTAGCGCTAAGAGAGGGTCCTAAGACGTAGAGCAAAAAAGACATGAAGGGGAAGATAAAAGCCTCCCGAGGGGCATTCACAAGCGCACTCAAGTAAAACTTAAACAAGTATTTACAAGGCTCTACAAGAAAAATACTAAGATAATGTGTGCCCCATGCACATCCATCCGCAGGAAAGAACTCAGGCCTTCGGGCCTCCTGAGGTGCCCCCGTCATCCGCAGCGCCAAGGTCCCTGCATCGCCGCGGGGTGCAGAGACCTCGACGCCTGTCGAGGTACCCGAGGCACCTTGCCTCGGGCTCACGGCGGCTCCTGATGCGGCCTGGGGGCTCGTGTGGGAGCCTCCTTCGCCGCCCGCGTTAGGAGCCCTCTGGGGGCTAGGCGTCCTCTCGTCCCCGTCTCCAGCGTCTGTGGGCTCTGGAGGTGTTTCCTCCTCCTGCCCTCCGGGGGCAGACTCAGCCCCCCTGTGGTGGCCGCGCCTGCCGCGGCCTCGGGCTCGTCAGCCCCTCTTGTGGAGGCCTCTCCCTCCGGAGGTTGCTCCACGGTGGCCTCTTGGACCCCCGCCTCGTCTGGTTTCCCCGAGGCTTGTGCGGCCTCGGTCGCTGCCTCATCCTCCGCAGCCTCCTGCTGTATGCGAGGAGTGGCGGCTCGTGCTAGTGGCGACGCCGCCTCTTCAACCTCCCCCTCGACGTGGTGTTCATCCGTGGGAGGAGTGACCGCATGCCGTGACTCGTCAACCGCAGGCGTCGCCACGGTGGTGCCGGCAGTCTCCCCAAGCTTCGGAGCCGTCGCCTTTTCGGCGCCGTGAGATTGCTAAAAAGAAAGACAAACAGAAGATCCTTCAGGAGGAGATCGTGGCTTCGGGCGTAACCGCTGCGCCCATGTTTCATGGCCCAGGCAGGCATCGTTGGGCCCCCGACGCTTCACCTCCACCCGCGGGCTTCGGCGTGCCCATCGCGGGCCCGGGGGCTACTGTCAGCACAGTGGAAACCAGGGTACCACGGGCCGGCCTGCCAGGGCCCACAACTCTCTTCAGAAGATTTCGCTAAGGACCAGGCTCTCCAAGCCTGGCGAGCCTCGCGAGGGTTTTTCCCTCGCGAGGGACCTTTTCTCCTCAATGAGGGTTTTCTCCCTTGACGAGGGACAACCCTCGAGAGGGCGTCTCGGATGCCACCCGCAATTCTGCTAAGGACCAAGCCGAAGGGCTCGGCGAGGCTTTCTGCCTCGCGTGGTTCCTTCCTGACGAAGCCAGTTCTGCCTCCGCGGCAGAACGCACATGGGCTCTGCACCCTCCGCAGAGTGACGGGCGCGCCAGCGCGCGGTGACGCCAGCGCCACAGTTGCCATTCTCATGTATAAAGCGGTCAAACAACGTTGCTCCAAGCAACGGAGCCCCAAGAATTGCCATTCCGGTGATAAGGGGACCGTCTGTAGCTACGCTCCAAAGGCGACGTCACCGTGGGGTGCCTCCCAAGGCTCTGCAGCGCCAGCCCACCGTCCTGGCTGGCCGGTGGCTTTTCCAGCTTTGGTGACGACGCCCCCTGCCATGGACCGCGTCCATGGACTCTCTCTTTATCGTGCACCTGTCCTCCTCCTTCGTCGCCATGTGGTAACCCTTCCCGCCAAGATATTTGGGGGAAGAGGTCCAAGACACCTATAAAAGGAGGGGGAGCATGTTCGGGCAAAGGGTTCTTCTCCGGTTCGATTTCAGTTGGCAAGCTGAGATCTAGGGTTAGCCATTGTTAGCCACCTCGAGCTCGACAAGCTCTCCTTGTACTGTGACCTCTCCAAGCAGTGCAATACACCAAACCAGGACGTAAGGGTTTTACCTCCCAAAGAGGGCCCTGAACCTGGGTAATACCGTGCGTTCATCTCTGCAGTGTTGTCCCGCAGCGAGCACGACGGGCACCGTCGCCGGAGCACGTTGAGGGTTGTTTGATTCCGTGTTCAGCCCCTTACTCGATCCTAGTGAGACACACCCAGTTCCTGGGATAGATCTCCGACAACTTCGACTTCGGATGAATGACTACTTTGACTACTTCGACTACGATGACTACTTCCTCTCCGATCTGAAGACGGTGGCTTCCAAATCCGAAGATCCTCGTTCCAATGTGTGACCCCAACGCTAGCCCTATCTACCTATATGTGTATCTTATAAAATCATGCATGCCTAATTAACATCGCACCTTTATCCATTTAGTCAAATTAAATCAATTTAATTATGGGGTTTCGTCCGATGCATCTATAGGTCCACCGATCCCATTTAAAATTATTTGCCATGTGTTAGGGAATAAAAATTGGAAAACATTTAGTTTGTCATGCATCATGTCATCAACATGCCGCTTCTTTTGTCGTAGTACTAAAATGCATCTTTTCCGTTGTCTAGTGTCCGTTGCTTCTTCGGGAATAGGACGTTGAGTTGATGTGAGCAACGACAGGTTCTGCTACCTCTACCGGATTGCAGGCAAGTGATACTCCCTTGCTATCTTTGCTTGTTTTCTGTCTCTCACTCAACCTATCTTTTGTTCCTTGCTAGCCTTATGTATCGATGCTTGTGTCCCGATCCTATTTGCATGTTTACCTGGCAGCCATGATATAGCCACACCCCCACATCCTATTAACCTGTTGTTTGTTTACCTTGTTAGCCTTGCGAGTCATAGTGCATGCTTAGGTGCTTTGCTTGAGTCCTGTTATCTCTTTATCTAGTCTTGCTTATAATATAATAACTAGGCTCAACATAAATATTAATCCTTATTTTCTGTTGCGATGGGAATAATTTAATAAAGTTAAGGCACCGACGGAAGGCCAATCGTGGTGTTTTGTTCTGCTAGTGTCGCCTAGGACCCGAGTTCTTTTCCGCTGATCCAAGACTGAGCGCACTAACCACATGTGGGAGTTCTATGGGCCTCCCCGTAATATATTACTGGATCCTCAAACCTGTCCAGGATGCCACAAGTAGTTCGGGTGTTTCTACGGTTACAAGCGCGGATGATATGGTAAGATGGATACGTGGTCACTTACGTAGGGTTGCGGTATGATGCGAAGTGACCATTCTCATGGTAGTCTGTGTCACCTATCACTTAGGCGCAAACGGTTAGGCCCACCTCGAATCTTCGGCCGGACTCTCAAGGTGGATCAGACCTAGCTAGGTGGCTCCCTGGACTTGTTTGTAGAGAAGGGAAGTATTGCATCGAACGCTCCACCGGTAGACCTCTAAGCGAGTGTTTCGATGCATGTGGGTTCATTGGTGCATCCCTGCAGGGTGAAATCTTTTCGAAAAGCCGTGTCCGCGGTTATGGACGACTTGGTGAAATGCGCTGGCTAAAAAGATCATAGACAACTTGCACCTAATGATTATAACTTGACTAGTAAGATAGATTACTTGAATAATAACCCATAAAACTTGTCCACCGTGTGAGTTTCCCTGATTGCTTCCTCGTGGGTGGTTGATCGAGGGAGTAATACTTGGGCGGGTTTTTGATGTGGTGAGTAGTATAGTTGGTTCCTTATGCGCTCTCTTACCTTGTCTCTTATAGACGGAAGTTGTAGTGTGCCTCTATAAGTTTTAGTGCTGCTTGCCGCCGCCTCAATCGCTAACCCTCTTCCCAGGAATTCCAGCTTTGATATCTTGTGAGTATTACTTGCCAGTACTTCTACTAGTACTGACCGCTTCGGGGCTGCTATTCCAATGCAGCCGACAGGTTTGAAGTCTGACGACGTTAGCTTGGGAATCCCTCCGGCTTGGCCTGGGCAGGGATATGGTGCCTTCGTTTATCTTCAGGACTCTTAGTCCAATTTGTTTCTTGTCCGTAGCCGGACACTACCCGCTTCCGTTGTTATTTTGGATCTTTGTATTGTATCTTTTGCTCTTGACTCTGTGAGTCGTTGTTGTATATATGTTCTTTTGTGGGTTCCATCGAGAACTGTTGTAATGTTATCACAATTCCACCCGCATAACGTGTGTGTTCCGACGTGCACGTTATGCCTGGTGGGCGTCCTTTAGGATCGTTATTATGCAGATTTGGCTGGAACGCTAAAGTCTGCATAGTACCGATCTTGGGGCGTTACAACTAACATCAAATACTACAAAAGTTTGTGATGTTAGTCCAACAACATATATGGAGCAAACTCACCCACAATCTATGCACTATGAATTGATTGCATATATTGTCAACCATTACTGGTGGTGGAGTTTCCACTATATACAAAACCAAGCAACGAATGCAAAGTTAAGAAAAGCAAATACTTAAGAACCAATCAAAGTAAAAGCCAAATCCCTTAAACCCTCTAAACTTCTCCCCCATTGGCATCGATTGTCAAAATGGGAGGAAAAATTTAGAAAGCCAATATAATATGAGTTCCTAAAAAAGGTGTGCATTTCTCAACATATGAGTGAAATCAAATGCACATATCCAATGATGAATAGTTAGAGGAAATCAAATTATATTGAGGATCCAAAGATTGCAAATAAGATGAAGTCATTTTAAACATCTCCACAAAGGTGATAGGCAATCGAAAAGATACAAAACGATAGTTCTAAATAAATAATGGAGAAGCTCCCCAATGTTCATGCACTATTGAGGAGTACACAAATATGAAATCCTCACTCCCCAATATCATCTAGAACACACAACAAGTGCAAGAGTGCATAAAACTAAAGCAAATCATAGCACTTGCACTGAAGATATGGTCGACCCATATGAAGATACAAAAAAGATTCAACATAAGAGAGGCCCAACCGAGATACAAAGAACATATTTTAATACCACATGAGTGTGCATGCAAAGATGCAAATAAAAGATAGATAAGAACTCACGAGATATTTTATTTTCGAGACCACCAAAGAATAAAAAATAAATAAGGTGACTCGAAAGCAATAGGATACCAAGTTAAAGGAGTGACCTCTCAAATATGTATATGTTTATGAGTGGACAAATCGTTCATGATATACGTCCACAAAGAAATATGTACATACGAAATGGTTAGAGATGAAGAGAACAAGGTATCCAAAGAGGGAAGTCATAAATACACAAATAAGATTATTGCTTAAAAGTATAGCACATAGCTCAAATTTATCTCATTGTATATAAATGGACTTCAAACACATCAAAAACATCACACATATCACTAAGGGAACAAGAGATAGTATAGATGCTTTGAGATATGCAGAAGGTATCGTAAAGAAAGAATACCAATTGAAGGAAAGGTTTTTGCAATTTCATCACAAATATCACAAAGATATACTAAGTGAAGGAAATAAGCCAAAACCACAACAATTGCACATAAAGGCTTTCATGCCAAGAAGCAACCTACACAAGGTTGAATACTAGAAAAGTATGCATGGGATAGATACTTGTTACCGATATGACATTGGTGATGAAGAAGATGAGATTTTGACAATCATCATAGCTTGACTCCTATAATATCATGGTGAGAACACCTTTCTTATGGATGAGGCAAGCATCCAATGCATATCCATTTTACCTAAACAAAATTCAAGTACAAAATGGTTCTCCAACTCACTGGGTCCCATAGTAGTTAGATAAACTACAATATATACGAAACACTCCACATAAATATGTGCATATAGACATGAAATTGAATTTCATGCACATCTTAGCTGATTTAGGATTCGGTGGAGTATCGCCTATATATTGGAACTAGAAAGGCAAACATGCCATATAATATATATATTAGTAAATATGCATGCTAAGACTATCAAGGACCAAACGAGATACATTTTGCACAAAAACACAAAGTAAACCAAGAGGGCATACCAAAGTGTGACACAAAAAGGTTGTCCAAAAAATATCAAAATCCAAATAAACACATGATTGAATTATCAATCGGAATCAAATCAAACAACACATGAGTGATAAGACACCAATTGAAAAAGATACCAACTAGAAGCGAGGATACCAAAAGAATGATATTACTTGAAAGAGATCAAGTAAAACTAATGATGAGGAATAAGGTATCAAAGCTCCCGCAAGAGATATCAATCGAAACAAATATATATGGAGGAGATATCAAATTCCAATCAATACCAATTGAAGGTACCAAAGCAAAGCCAAAGAGCATAAAAGATAAAATAGGTTAAAGCTCAAATGGCATTTCTCATTCAAGAGGATAGAACACAAAAACGAAGAATGAGAAAGCAACTCCCTAGAGAGAGCAAGGTTACAACAAATAAACCAAACACTCTCTACACTTTTCATGATGGCACAAAGCACAAAAAGAAAAGTCTTGTCTTCCATAAACGCATAAGATAGAAATTAAATGCCAATTGAAAGGATCAAATATTGATTGATAGGATAGGGTTCTAAATAATAAACGAAATCTCCCCCAAGATTCATGCATTATCTTGATATTTGCATTTGAATACAAAATGCACACACAAGGGATCATTACTCTCCATATGTTATTTAGAACACTAAACTATTCCAATTGAAAAAAGGATCCATGCAAGAGGAAAGGAACACAACGGAAGTCAAAATCAACACTTGGCAATAAATAAGGCAATTCAACGCAAGATCCAATGTGACGATGGTCTACAAAATCCACCACTATTATGAGTATCACTTGTCATGGACAAGGAGTATAGAGAGAAATTTCTCGGTGGTATATAAGAATGATATTTAAGACTAACTTCACAACAAAAAACAAATATAGAAAGGATGGAACTTGTTTGAGCAACTTGCCACACAGGAACAAGATAATTTAAAATATCAATACTAAGTGGCAACACCTCATATGTTCACATTTTCTAGGTTGTAATATGCACAAAGCTTATTGCTCCCTCAGAATGGGATAATCCATTTTATCTAAGCAAGAGGCAAATAAAATCCAACTAGAGAAATTAATGGACATTATAGAATTTGAATTTCTCATAAGCATGACATACCACATAGAGACTTAGATAATATTGATATATCAACACTAAGTGTATTCCTCATGTATACACATTTTAGGATTGTGAATTGCACGAAGCATATCGCTCCCCCAAAATGGGATAGTCCATTAATATCTCAAAAAGCCATATAAAATGCACACAAGATCCAATAAGGCTCAACTCAAAAGTTACACATACATGATACACAACTAACATACACATACTTGATTTCTCAAGATAAGTAAGAGAGAAGCACATCATATACAAGCACATGCTAGGAACAAAACTAACACATGCAAGGGGGCAAGCAACTTTCAATGTATATAAGTTTTAAATACAAGTTACCGCAAGGAAGAACATTGGATATGAGATAGAATAAAATAATCCAATTGACTTGGCTTGAGGAAATATAATCATGAGGATCCCTTAATTCTTCAAAGATAGTCAAGTCTCCAATGCCCTCCATCAACACCTATTGATCAAGTTTGAGCTTGTTTGTCCCCACTTTGAGTTCCCACATATTTGGCAACCCAAATGGATCTTTTCTTGACACCACTTTGAGTTCCCACATATTTGGCAAACACATTGCCAACTCTATCCTTTCTAAGTGAATAAGCATCATCAATTAAGATGGGGTTGGATATGTTAGCGATAGTGCATGAGGAAGCAAAGTGACCCTTGCCACGGCAAAGGTAGCAACATCGACTCTTTTCTTTCTTTTTAAAATGCTCATCAGGCTTGATTCTTCTTAGGAGGTGGCCTTTGTTCAACACGTGGTTGAGCATGAGATTGAACAAGAGGCTGCGTCCCTAGTTGCTTCTCACTTAGAGGCTTTTTCTTCGTTGGGCAATCCCTAACATGGTGCCCTTCTTGCTTGCACTTGAAGCAAGTAATCTTGGTCGAATTCTTGACTTGTTCTTGCCCCTTCTTCTTATCAATCTTGGACTTGTTCTTGTTGTTGGAGTTGAATCGAAGTCCACTCTTTTCATTGGGGGATTGTTGCACACTCAACATGTTGTCAAGTGTGGTCTTCCCTTCATGACGCTTTTCCAAGCCTTTCTCAAAACAAGTGGCTTGGGCCTTGAGCTCACCTCTTTTCTCTACATGGTTAGTAACAACACGAGTAGGTAGTTGCATCGTTGTTAGAGCAACAAGGCAAGGAAAGTAATTAATCACATGATGTACCAACATTATGAGTGGATGAACTACTAGGACTAGAACTTGGCAATATAGCAATACTACTAGAAATTGTGCCATTGTCCACATGAGGCTCACAAGATGTTACCTTGGTAGTGATAGCCTCACGAGCTAACTTTAGACAAGCATAGGATGCTAGAAGATCCTCATTAGAGCTAGAGAGCTTTTCATGATTTTCTTCCAATTTCCCATACTTGCTAGTTAGCAACTCAAGTTGAGCCCTTAGCTCAACATTCTCCTTCAAAATAGATGCTTCACAAGAAGTGGAGTTAGTAGCACAAGCATCATTAACATTAGACATGGAAGAAGACAACTTGGCAAGCTCTTCCTTAAAGCTAGCATTTTCCTTTTTTGTGACTTTATATTTAGCAATTGCATGGTCACGTTCTTTAATGAGTTTAGCAATAATTGAATCATGTGACTCTTCAATAGATTCTAGTTGCTCCTTAAGAGAAACCCTACTTTTTCCATAGCATCCTCTCTTTCAATTTCTCCTTTTTCTTGATGGCTTGTTTCCAAGGACTTGATAGTGAGCCCACGCTAAATAAGGATATCCATTATTTCAAAGAGGTTAGCATGAGCATTTTTATTTTTAGGAAGGGCATTAAGAACCATTAGACCTTTCTTATGAAAGGAAGCATCATCATCATTTTCTTCATCATCATTATTATTGTCATTATCATCACTACTTGAAGATTTAGCCATAAGGCAAAAGATGGTTGATGAAGATGAACAATTAATTAAGGAACTACTCAAGTTCACATCTTGTTCCATAGATAATTGGGTTTCCTCTACATTATTAATAATACAAGGATTAGAGGGAACACAAGCATTTTTATCATGGCAACAAGATAATGCAAGCATATCATCATGAGATTTAGTTGAGCAACTATTACATGATATGCAAGGACTATCAACACTAGCATGTAAGACATTTGGAGTGCTAGAAGAGTTTAAGTCCAAAGATAGAACATTGCAATGAGATAGAGATGAAGTATAGTCAATAGTAGATTCACCATCAACAATGCAATTTCTATCACCACTCACCATATCATTACCTTGTGACAAATCACATGTTGGTGAAGTGGAAGAATATGTGAGCTCATCACGACCGGAAGTGGAAGGAGAACAATAACCCTAAAAAATGTTGGGCACGTCATATTTATCTTGAAGTTTTGTCCACAACTCATGAGATTCCGAAAAGGCATGATTGACTCAAGAACTACATCGCTCAAAACACAGATAAGACCATTAGATACTAGAGTATCGAGATAAGAGTTTTCCTCATCCTCTAAAGATAACTTTTGGGAATCCTTTGGAGGAGAAAAACCCATATCTACAATTCTCTTCATATTTGGATCCATGTCCATAAGAAGGTTAAGAATGCGAATTTTCCATACATCATAATTTGTGCCATCGAATATAAAAGTGGGATCGTGCTCTAATTCTCTAAACGACATCTTTCCTCTCTTGGCGGTAAAGCCTAATAATGAGAGTCGTGGCTCTGATACCAATTGAAAGGACAAGAATGTCGCTTAGAGGGGGGTGAATAGGCGATTTAAAACTTTTATGATTAGGCTTGTAAATGCGGAATAAAACTAGCATTTAATTTATCAAGCATACAAAACCTAATATACTAGGTTCACCTATGTGCACCAACAACTTATGCTAAGCAAGATAAAAACAAGGAGATAGCAAGATATAGTACTTCAAGCACGAAGGCTATCACAATGTAAAGTGCATAAGTAAAGAGCTCAGGTATACAAATAACCGAGACACACGGAGACGAGGATGTATTCCCGAGTTCCTCCTTGTTAAGGAAGTATGTATCGTTGGAGGGGTGTGAGCTCGCCACAACAGGCCTACTCAACGCCACAAAGGCCTCACCCTATTCTCTGATGAACCGCACCACAAAGGTGAGGTTCACCTTCCACTATCGGAGTCCTTCTAGGCGGAATCCAGAGCCTTTACACCACTAAGCTTGGGGCACGCATCCACAACCGAATTGCAGCCTCCCAAGAATCACCACAATGCCGTCTAGGGTCTAATGACCCAAGAGTAACAAGTTCTCAACCTTCACTTCCACGAATCTTCGTGGAGAGAGCAAACCGATGCAACTAATGCAATGGCAAGAGCACAAGTGCTCAAATCCTTCACACTCAAATCCCACCAAAGCAACTAATGCTATGGGGGGGGAGAACAGAGGAAGAACAAGGAAGAACTCAACAAATGAATCCCAAGATCTAGATCCAAAGGGTTCCCCTCACAAAGAGGAGAAAGTGATTGTTGAGTTGTAGATCTAGATCTCCTCTCTTGTTTCCCTAAATATGGGCAAAAATCATTAGAGGGATTGAGAGGAATCAAAACTTTGGAGGTAAACAATAGAGGAGTGAAAGAAGCACCAAAACTTAGGAACCATTGGGGAAGATGACCCCTTAAATAGGTCCCCACCTAATCCAACCGTTATGTGTAGTTTTTCTTGCGTGGGCCGGAACTTCCGGGGTTTACTCCGGAATTTCCGGACCCCCGGAGCGACCCGGACGCCCTGGGTAGCTCTCTGTACATAGTCCGGAACTTTGGGCTCGAACTTTTGGCAGAAATATCCGAAGGGCCGGAATTTCCGGCCTAAGGACCGTAACTTCCGGCCCAGAGAAAAACTGCAGAAACAGCCAAACGAAAACAGGCATATCTTTCGCAACCGGACTCCGTTTTCGATGATCTTGGGCTCGTTGGAATTGCAACAACGAGCTCTACAAGAATATACAGAGAAACATCATAGTACAACATGGGAGAATAGAACCAAATGTAGAATGGTAATACATTTGTATAAAGAACAACCAGTAAATCCTCCAACATAAAGAACCCAACAAGTTTTTCATCTGGACTCCATTTTTATGGTCTTAGGCTTGTTTCGAAGATAATCATAAGCCCTACAATATCATGCATATACACATCATAGTACATCATGTGAGGATGAAACCACAAGAAGAGAGTTTGACCTCTCTTAGAAAAGATAAACCGGTAAAACCTCCAACATAAAAAAACGCAACAAGATATTCATGAAATCCGTTTTTGATGAACTAGAGCTTGGTATGGAGATGAACACAAGCTCTAAATTCTCACATGGATAAAAACCGAATAACAACCAATAAATATGATATGCCAAGTATGCAAAGATTTGAGCTCTTCACAAAGATGCGATCAAGTTACTCACTTGAGAGCCCCTCTTGATAGTACGGTTATCTATCCTATAACTCGGTCTCTCAACTAACATCATGAGACCGGTAAAATAGAAAACCTATCAAGATCATACCTTTTCCTTGCGCATAATCCACTTGAGTTAGATGATGATGATCTTGACTCCCTCAA
>QRDG01000716.1:0-16272 GCA_012064385.1 Puccinellia tenuiflora
ATAATAGCTTGTGGTGGAACCATCTGCGCTTAACACTCTGTCCACCCTCTCCATTAGGATCAATTTGAGAATTCGTAGGACCCCACCATATTGAAGCACCAGAGTCAACATCCATGGTGTACCATTACGATTTGACCAAACAGGAGTTGACATGTTACTACAAGCCTAGCACAGACAGCAGCAGCTTCACAAATTTCCTTATCACCTGTTCTGTACCTTTGACCTGGTACCAATTTTTGAACTGGTACCATTTTCTAGATCATCAATAGTCATCCAGACAGTGACCATTGAGACCTTCTACCAGCACATACTCCACGAACACTAGAAGGACGTACAGTTCCACACCGATTACAAGCATCACGGAATGCAAAATTCAGATTCCCACAGCTTGTTACTGGACACACAGCAATCCCCACTTCTCTGCCAAGGTTTCGCAACACACCATCAGGCATATATCTACGGACCTTCCACCCACCACCGTCTTCTGCTCCAACCTCCTCCAACCAATTCAGGGCATGAAAAACGCAAATGCCCTGACCACACTCAAAGCATCCTATCATATGTACCTGCCACTGATTTCTGAGAAATTGGACCTTCTGGAACAGCCGAGTACCTCTGCCTAGCATCCATTGTCGTACTAGTCTTTTCTCTGCTATGTTGGACCTATTCTCTTGCAGATCACTTGAGCAATTCAACCAAATTCAGTACTGGCAGCACACAACACACTGAATCCACAACCTATTCTGAGGTCCTGCCCGTGCTGCACGATTATGCACGAGCCAAGCTACTCCTTCACTCCAATACTAAGCTCAACCTGCTCCCCTTCTCTGCCCAAATCTCAGCTTACAGCTTCTTCCTGCAACTCACCTCTGCCACGGCACAGCCCCTTCTCCTTCTCTTCCGCGCCCCGCGCCGCGCTCGCCCAGCCGCTGGCCTGCTGCACTCGAGCGCCCCGCTCGCTCTCCCTCCGCGCCCACGCCTCTGCGCGCCGTCCAGCTCCCCCTGCGTGCTGCTCCCCTGCTGCGCCTCCTCCTGCGCGTCCCGCGTTGACCTCGCCTCCGTGACCGCCGACCAACCTCACGCCGCCGGCGAGCGCGCCGGAACAACCAGCTCTGATACATGTTGGAACTCACTGATTTTGGTGTTCTGGAACTCTTCATTTTCCACACACATCTGTACACAGTT
The DNA here is from genome assembly GCA_012064385.1 of Puccinellia tenuiflora. Classification (NCBI taxonomy): domain Eukaryota; kingdom Viridiplantae; phylum Streptophyta; class Magnoliopsida; order Poales; family Poaceae; genus Puccinellia; species Puccinellia tenuiflora. Next base: position 1,186 of record QRDG01000716.1, read on the forward strand.
TATACAGGGTTACAACATTTTTACATTTAACTCCTCTAATAACCTAATATCTAACACAAGGACCTCCAAACAATGTCCTTGTGAAACAGCACGTTGCTCGATTTCAAGTCGCAGTGCAAATCACCTCATAGTTTTCATGGTGTAGATACTCCATCGCCATCGACACGTCAAGCATGATGTCGAGCCTCGTGAGGAAACCCAAGTGCATTGTATCCGAGACCGATGTAATAGCGTCTCTAAACTGTCATTTGGCATGTACTGAAGGACGTGCTCTGAAGTCTAGGTTGGAGCAAGTGTTGAGTATCCGTATCAGGTTGCGGTTGCCGCGCCATACGAGCACACGACACTCAGCGTCCAAAGCTTCCTATGGCCTGCTCTAGCTGCATGTCAAGAACTTTTATCGCGACCACCAAACCATTCAGCTGGCCTTTGAAAACTTTTCCCAAGCTTCCAGATCCCAATATGATATCTTCACAAAATTATCCGTGGCACGAATCAGCTCATGATAGGAGACTATTGATGGCCTATGCCATCGGTTGGATCAACAGACATTTTGACCTCTTCATTATTCTTGTATTTCTTTGTGATCCATACGTATATGAAAATAGCAATACTGACAAAAGTTACCATAGCAATTGGGAGTAAAAAATTAGCAAGTCTCTCTTACTTGAACGAGACTTGTCAAGACATGGCGGATATCCTAGGTGTGGATCACCAGAGCCCAGCATTCCCAATCAAGATTGCAATGGGAGGTTTGTGAAAACACCTCCCTCCGGTATTTGGCCTTCTAGCCTGTTTATGAAGAGGTTCAAGGTGCTCAAGTCGATAAAGTTTGCAAGGTATATAGGAATGGTGCCAGAGAGGTTGTTGAGGAAATGTCTAATGATGCTAAGCTATTAGCTTTTGAAGCGAGTCTTGTATCGTTCCTCCAAACGAGTTGTGTGATAGATTTAGGTAGTTTAGCATCTTAAGTTGTCCCATTGATTCAGGTATGCCTCCTATGAGAAGTTAGAAGAAGGTTCCATTTGGTTCGTTGTATTAGCCCAGAAACATCCCCGGCAGTGCACAACAAAAGAATTGTAAGAGACATTGAGTTCGACAAGCCTATCAAGGTGGAAAAGGCTTACAGGTATCATCGAACTTAATTGTTATTAGACAAGTCAATTCTCTATTCTAGTAAGATTACCAAAGCTGCTTGGTATAGAGCCAGTAGAGTATTTATTTGTTTGGAGAAGCAACCATTGTAGACTCCCAAGAATGCCCATTTCTCTTGGAATACCGCCTAACATGCCATTGCTAGACAGATCAAGCCACGCGAGATTTTTCAACATAGCGATGGATGCTGGGATCGGCTCGATGAGTAGGTTGTTAGAAAAATCTACCCATTCAAGGTTGCTTATGTTCGAAATAGTTTGTTGGAAGTCCACCTACTAACTTGTTATCATTTGCAAGGAATTTGATTACTCGTGAAGTGAGGTTTCCTACATGGTCAGAAAGGGCACTGTGAATGAATTACCCCCTATGTCAATCGATTGGAGGCTTCTGCAATAGAAAGTGCCGACAAGAACTCCATAATATTTCCCTCTAGATTGTTATTGTGTAGGCCAAGCACTTCCAAAGCTGCAATGTTCCCGAGAGTTAACGGCACTAAGCCGGATAATTCATTTGCATACAAATTTAGGTATGACAACTCAGATAAATTACCGAGGGGAGCTTGAATTGTACCAGTAAGTTGATTGGCTGCGAGATGCAGATAGGAGAGTTTTTTCATTAGTCCTAATTTTGGTGGAATGTCTCCTTTGAGGCTGCAATAAGACAGGTCTAGGACCGTAAGACTTGTGATATTGCTAAGAGCAGCTGGGATCGAGCCAACAAAGTTATTGCCACCCAATGAAAGGTGTTGGAGGTGTTGCAATTCATCCAACCATAATGGCACAACATCCGCAAAATATTTTCAGCCAAATTTAGTTCTTCTAGGTACTGACATGGTGCAAGCCCTAGTGAAACCCGACCACTAAATTTGTTGCCATAGAGGTTGAGAGTTTGTAACATTGGGAGGTTAAAACTTTGGTTGCTTGGGATCATCCCAGTAAGATTGTTCTGATAAATATCATGTACTGCAACATCAACATATTGTATATGGCCTGTGGAATGGAACCTGATAGGCTGTTAAGTCCAAAGTGTATGTGACTCAAGGACGGTGTGTTGTTGAACAAATATGGTGGTATTTGGCCACTCAACTCATTTGCAGACAAATCAATTAGTGTAAGGTTGTGCAAACTTAGTAGCATGTCGGGGGGATCTGCCCTGAAAGTCTGTTAGTAGAAAGTAGATGTACTTCAAGAAAGATGTGTTGCTGAATAGATTGGATGGGTATTTGGCCGCTCAAGTCATTTCCAGTCAAAGAAATCACCTCAAGTTTCCGCATACGAATGAATAACTCGGAAGGGATTTGACCCGAGAGTTTATTAAAGAGTGAAAGGCACCAGAGTCACGAAGTTGCGCGAAAAGTAAGGATTGGTCACCAAGTTGAAAAACAAACGAGGTCACGAAGTTGTGGAGTAGTCAATTTTTGGTCATTCCGTCACGGTGGGTGGCAGTGTGTTTTTTTACAAAAAACACCTTGAACTTTTATATATTCTAATTGTTAGGTCCTTCTCCATATTTGGATGACACTCTTTACCGTACATGTTCATGGCGGCGAGGTCGTGCATGAGGCGGAGCGGCCGGAGCCCCACGACGGCGGCGGTGTCGGCGTAGGCGCGGCGCTGCGCCTGGGTGAGGTAGCAGGGGACGGAGATCACGCAGTCGGCGACAGGGGCCTCGAGGTCGGCCTCGGCGAGCTGCTTAAGGTAGGCGAGGAGCATGGCGAGGATGTGGGGCGGGGCGAGCGTGATGCGGCGGTCGAGGTGGTCGGCGTGGACGAGGGCGCCCCCGCCCCCGCCGCCGCCGTTGGGGAGGTGGACGAGGAAGGGGAGGCGCGGGAGGTCGCGGGGGAGGGGGCGGGAGGCGAGGAGGAGGAGGCGCTTGGGGCTGAGAAGGGGGGCTGGGAGGAGGCGGCGCACGGCGTGGGCGCCCAGGAGGCGCGCGTTGTGGGAGAAGGCGACGGCGGGGGGGACTCGCGGCTGGACTCGGCGTTGAGGAGCATGTCGATCCCGCGCTGCCGCGCCGCCGCCACCACCAGGGTGTCGTTGCCGACGTCGAAGCCCACCACGCTTATCGCGGCGGCGGCGGTGGGATTCGGCGATCGATGCGGAGCGAATGGGATTTGGGGGTGCGCGTGTGGGTGTGGGGTGGTGTGCCGGAGGGTACGGACCGCGCGCGCCGGGGACGACTAGAGCAGAGCTTCTTTTTTTTTGGCTGAGCAGCCCAGCCATGGCTAGCAGCTCGAAAATAAATATGGAGAAGGACCTAACAATTAGAATATATAAAAGTTCAAGGTGTTTTTTGTAAAAAAAAACACTGCCACGTCAGCAACTTGACGCCCACCGTGACGGAATGACCAAAAATTGACTACTCCACAACTTCGTGACCTCGTTTTGAGGTTTTTCAACTTGGTGACCAATCCTTACTTTTCGCGCACTTCGTGACCTCTGGTTCTTTCACTCTTTATTAAAACTTAGACTAAGGTACTCCAGCCTTGCGAGATTACTTAGAGCAGTAGGAATAGCAGTTGACATGCCATTTTCTCTAAGACGAAGATACCTAAGCCGGTGTAGCCTACCGAGTTCGGGAGGGATGGAACCCATGAGGTTGGTACCGGTAAGATTAAGGACGGAGAGAAAAGAGAGGTTACCAAGATGAGGAGCCATAGGTCCAGCGAGTGGTGGTGTCCCACATCGAAAGAGCAGTGACGCGCTGCCGACGACGGCCGCACGAGACGCCAATCCAGTAGCAGAAAGACGTGCCGGTTCAGTTGCTGGCAAGGACGCCGAGAGGGTCGGTGAGCCTGGCTTTGAAAGCCAGCAGCGCGGCGAGGTCCGTGTCGCTGCCGTTGGCCGGACTCGGAGAAGAAGAAGAAGCAGAGACAACCGAGAGTGCTAGCAGAAGGAGGGTGATGGGAATTCGGGCAGACGACGGTGGAGCGGCCATGGATCGAGCTGCGTGTCTTAGTTGTTTACCTCGATCTGTGCTGTATAGAGCGAGAGTGCCTGTGTATTTATCTGGGTTTTCTGCAGTCAAGTTTTTCTGTTCACCGGTCCACTCTTGTCTTTCGGTCGTAGCCGCCTTGCTGAACTTGACTGTCTCCGCATGGCAGTGGCCAATAATTGTGTACTGTGTGTCTGTGTACACACTAATTGATGATGAATACTTTTTCTTTGGTATGATGGTATTTTTTTGTCAAATCTGGCCCTTTTACCCAAACTAATATCGCATCTAGCCTCTCCGCGGAACTATTTGCAATCTGGCCTCTTAGGTCGGCGCCAATTAGGAGGAGCCGAACTTGTATATGTCAGCGCCAAGCCATTTCTGCACTCAGATTGCCTCCGACAGGTTGACGCCAACCGAAAATTGGCGCCGAAGGTAGGTCAGCTCCATCGAGGATGGAGCTGCACAAGGTCGGCTCCATCCTCGTTGGTGCCGACCTCAAGGGCCGATTTAGACAATAGTTTTTGCAAAAAGGCACATGTGTGATTATATTCGGTAAAAGGGCCAGATTTGGTAAAAAAATACGGTATGATGCGCCCTCCACTTCAAACCTCAGATCACCAGATGACAATGCCGTGCATCAACCCAGAATGCACTTCTCCATTGTGAAATGTTACAGAGCCTGACAAAATACAGTACTATTACCAAAGCAATTGTATGGATGAATCTACATCTACGCTTCTTTTATCCTATAACAGGCGTTGTATTAATGCATCAATACGGTGTAAAATGTATTATCTGTATTACTGTATGTCTATATATAACAACACATACATACTCCTCTTTTGGCCACAGGAGCCGACTCCTTGTCAAATATCAGAACATCTATAGAAACTGTGATATTTTTGGAATATTTTGAAAATACTTTGCTGTCAAACACAACATAACCCTTTGCCCTGGTACTGAGTGAGAACAGAAGCTTTGGATCCTTCAGTTTGTGACCTCGTCAGCCGCTCTTAAAGGAATGAAGGCACTAAATCGCCGTATGCTGTCCAGTTCCATAGTTAGATGCGGTCTGTGGCCTTGCCTTCGATTTGGAAGACGTGCATCCCCCGAAGATCAGGCTCTTGCATGGATTGCGGTGCATGAGCGTTTTCTTTTGGCCTGATTTACCCCATCTGTCGCTGCCATCATGGCACTCTTGTCTGAGCAATCTCGGTTTCATGACGCCTCGATCTTGCCCCACCATCTGCTACCACAGACTCAGTCCTCCGTTGGTGGCAAAAGGGACGTTCTTCTTTCCTTTGTATGGAGGAGAATGGAATACCGCTGCATTCTTGAGTTGTTGGAATGAAATACTCTTTTCTACCTTATCAATGAAAAGACAAATCTTTTGCCTCATTTCAAATAACTTTGGCTCGAGCGTAACGCTTGTATCTTCCAGAACGCCACCAAATCCCACTCGGCTTGCTTTGATCAAATCGTTGATGAGATCAGGACGTGGAAGGTTGCTGGCATGCGGCAAGAAATGATGTTGTGATCCCTTTGAATCTTTGATGTTCCTACTACTTCTGCGCATCGTTGATATGTCGTGAGCTTCTTTTGAGAAAGCTTAGGTCAACTAGGTCCATCCATTCATGCCACTTCTTTCCTCTCTTAATTAATGAAACTAGAACTATGCCCTGCGTGTTGTAGCAGGAATATCTTTAGGAACTTTATTGCGTAAATAAAGGGTATAAAAGTATGATATATTAAGTTGTCTACAGGAATATGCAAAATTCAATTTTCTATTGTCGAGATATTAAATATATTCGGCACGAAAATATTTTTTATTAAACATTATTAGCATGGGTAATAAAATGGTTAAAAGATGGATGATGTGGAGTTTCTATAGATTAACAAATATATTAGTGGAGCTGACATGGACAATTAATTGGCTAAGATAACGGATGATATGGATAGGTTGCATGTTGGGATAGAAAATCATTAATGAATTTTAGTGAGGTTCTGTCTTATAAGATATATAAATAGATAGATAGATCAACTCAATAATAATTGTCTTAGGGTGTAATGCCCCATCTAGCCACGTGTCTACTGACCTGCCCACAAGTGATTGTAATAATTTTTCTTTCGATATGTACTACCCTGATTGATAAATGAATTCAATTTTCTAGAAGAGGCAAAAGTTTGCGATTTCATTAATTAAAAAAGAGTGAGACTTACAACCATGTCCAACAAAAAACAAAAGAAAAGTAAGGGATTACTCTCACGACAATAGCCCACAATGACACCCTCAATTTTTACACAGGTAAACATCGTAGGAGGTGAAAGCTTGTGGTGGAAATTTCTCGTGTTTCTCTCATTCCAAATATCTCAAGACACCAACATGGCAAGGGAATCAATTAATAGACTTTGCCGGCGAGATGATGTATGCAGTGATGTTGAGGCCTCGTGGTTCATGACACTATCACACACTACATGTCAAGCCAATCCTTGATCATACCGCAAAATAAAAAATATTAGCGGCATTTAAAGAGAAGATGTAACGTGCACTCCGGCTCTCTCATGCATAGAGGCAAACACCACAGTGGGGTCATCCTTGCCTTTGCAGCTGATTAGCGGTTCAAATCCTATTTTAAGTGACAAGCTACGTGAAGAACCTGCATTTCGGCAGTGCCCAAGCATTCCATATGTCATCATGAAGCGGAAATGGGACACCCTTGGTGAGTGGAGGCGACTGAGTATACTTGGGATGAACAAAGGTTTCAATTGATAGTGTCCAACAAGTCCGACACAATTTAGGGATATTATAACTGCACCATCTAGGTGCGTTCTCAGGCCATTACAGTTTCCGGCCGTCCGATCATTACTCGTGATGATCACCGTCATTTATTTGCGTGGACCGGATGTCCCTAGCGACGCTCTTCTGGAAAACAAATCGACCATATGTGGTTGATTTGGGCCCGTACCGCCGTAGGAAGCCCACGAAGAATGGGCGTCGTCTTTTCTCGTGAATCGTTCGCCTCCTCCTGCTTTTGACTCACACCACACCCCAGCGAGCCGCCCCTTCAGTCCTTCACCACGACGGCAACGCGGGCAGGGAAAGCGTCGACGGAGGAGCTTCCCGATGATGAGATCGTCCCCCCCCCCCCCCCCCCCCCATCTCGACCTGCTTGTCGGGCCGCCGCCCCTCGCGCTGCCCCTCCTACCAACAGCTGCTCCCGCCACCCTCCACTGCTACCCATGCGTTGCTGCTCCCTCCGCTCCCTCGAGGACATGGCCTTCCCTCCCGATCCCTCTCTCCAGCTACCTAGGGCTCTCTCCGCTCATCCCCGTGATAACGTGACATGCCGGTACCTCTCATCCAGTGACCTAGGGCGAAGATCCGCCGCCGTTGGCGGCACCACGACACCGGACAACCTGACGCCCCTACCTGCTTGCATCCACACGGCGACCGCATGAAGACCTTCGAGGAGAGTGAGGATCCCTCGTACCACTGCGCTCCGCCGCTGGTCTCCCTGCATATAACATTGGAGACAATTGCAGTGATTGATCATGCGAATAGATATGTTCATGGTTGTTATTAGAGGTAAATCTTCTCTCTACTGTTTATCATTGCCCCCGATTGTTTAATCTATTTATCCTGCCAGTAAGCATATATATTATTAATTCTACATGTTGATGCCTACACTGATCGATTGGTAGACGTGATTATTGTTGATAAATGAATTGTTTATTTGCAATCACTTCCGACCTTGATAGTTAATATTTTGGTGCTTGCTCTTCAGAAGTGCTCATATGTTGGTTTGAGCACATTAGGGTGATATAAAGGTATTATGTCTGCAGTGCAGAACTATGATCATTATTCATCCAAACACACTTCTGCTAGGTTGAGGCTCTCTCCTGCAAAATCCCCCTTTTGAACATATCAACTGTCACCGTTCTTATAATCCAAAATCATTTTTTCGTGCAGGTTGTGCTCATCCTGGTTTGCCTTTTCTTATTCAGTTAAATCTTGGAGTTTGGTCCAGTTTATTGGATTGGAATTATTCAGCTCAGTATTTCTGATGCCTTCCGGCCAGGTAAGTTCTTATTTACCCCATATATTTGCTTGATAATACATATGTGCTTACAATATTTGCCGTTGCTAGATCTAGAACACCATGTTTTTTTGATTACCTACCCCATTTGCATTTTATTCCACTGTTGGCCTGAAACTGAAAACCTGTACGACCAACAAAGCCTGACAAGGCAGCGGTCGAAGTCATACAACAACTGATCACATAGTTGCCATTACCCTCTCCCTCTAGAGTTTCTACGAGGTGTGGACAATTTGATTTGATTTGGACTTTTGGTGGTATAGTCGATATGTTCTATAGTTTTGTCGTTTGTGCTTTGGTGCAATATTTGACTTGCTCTTTACTTTATTTCTCGATTCACCACAACAATTTCTCATTTATGTACGCGAGATAATGAGTGTCACTTGATCTATAATCGTTTTCTTTGTTAGGTTCTAATGAAAGTAAGTCCCCTTGTTTTCAGAGGTAGAAATTCTTAAGTAAATGCATTTGGTGTTAATTTTCAGTGTTACATTCTTTTGCCATCTTCGTGTACTGTTCAAGGGAAACAAGCGCAGGTGAGTAATATGTTAATAATTTAGCAATCGTGAAGCAAATTGGTGCTAATATGTCATTAGAGTAAGGCTCAAATTCTAACCAGATTGCTCAATAAATATAGGCTTTCACACATTGACTGGTCGTCAGTTTAGTTGTAGCTATCCCTATCACTTGAAATTCTTCGTGTTTTTCATGAATACACAAATAAAGTGTGGTGTTGCATTCATTTGTAAAGACTTTTCTTTCGGCCAAACATTTCAAATACATGCTGGTCATCTGGCCGGGTCTCATCACTATCTCACTTGTCATCACATTCGTCCCAGCCTCGCTCCCCTCTGCCCTCAAGACAAGGGTATGTTGTACCTTACTTAATACTCCCATGTACATTATTTGAACTGATATCCAAGTAATTCAAACACTTCATGTATTACGAGCTGCTATCATTTTTCTATTCTATTGTAGCTTGGAGAGTTCAGATGGCCGATGACACGAAGAGAGAGCAAGCTCCAGTTTTGGTGGTCGGGAATCCTCTTCACTTTCGAAGAGCGTGAGGAAGAAGCAACCGAAGCAAGAACAGCAAGCGGCATGGAGGGCCGAATAGAAGGTGGCCGAGAAGAGTAAGAGAATTTAGGAAAACAATGACCAAGATACTTCAGTAATTAAAGTGATTAAATCTACTCAAAATACACTTCAAATATCACCTTTATGTAAATATATCAACTTCTCAGTTAAATTCAACACATATCTATTCTTGACATTCGACATTCCTAATAGACGGGCGTGGCAACGCGCGCCTACATGATCTAGTAATGAGAGAAGAGAGAAGGGTCAGCTGCATGTGAAAATGATCAACAGATAGGCCCCAGTCCAGTCTAACTCTTGTAATCCATGTCCCATCCAGGAGAGCCTCCCGAACCGCCCACTTGTTCTGTTGTGAGACAGAGATGATGTGGGGCGCAATAAGCTTTGGCGGCAGGGAATTGAGCCACGCCTAGTCTCAAGGTGTGGTGTGTCTTCGTCGCTAATGGTGACAGTGGTGGAAGCATATAATAGATCCATATCAACTGCGTCGCAGGGCCAGCCTCACCAAATCTTTGGTGGGATCAACCCACTCGAACAAGGGAGGGACATGAAGCAACATGTTAAGGGCATAGGGATGCTCACGATATGGTAGATGAGCGTATGTGCACGATAGTTAGTGCGGCAGATAGACTGCTCCTTTTTCTAGGTCTAAATTCTTGTTTCTTTCCCTATTTGTAAATTTGAATATATTATTGCATTGAAAATTTGCAATGACCACTAATATTAAATTAATTCAATATAATTGAATATTTTGATGCAATTTAATTATAATTTTGCATTGTAGAACTATTGAAACATGAATAGGAATGGAGATATTGGAACTCCTTATTCGGAACAAATGGGTCAAAGAAGATCGCATTCATTGCGCACGATATTGATTTCCTCAAGGATAAAGGATGATGATATAATTGAATCTCCCGTGTTCAAGAGAAAGCATTATCTTATCACAAATTATTACAATATAAAACGTAGCACTGAAGTAACATTGTGATATTCTTTAAATTTGTAGGTATGTAGCATGCCTATATGAAAATTTGAGATGTAATTATTTAATTTGTGCAGCTTGTGAGAACTTATGAGTTAAAGTGACATGTTATATTTGTAGTTTTAAAAAAGAATCTGCTAGATGGGCCTAACGTAAAATCATAGATCCACCAGTGAAATATAAAGAACTATATTTGTATTACAAATAGACATTCTCGTCAAACTTTTAGGAACTTCCACCGATGTATGGCATTGATGATAACACGGTCGCATTAGAGTAAAGATAATAAGAGAGTCAGCTGATGGCCCTACAGTCATTATGAAGCGAGGAGCATATAATAGGTTAGCTATTAGGCTAGATGTTAGGTTTGCTTTATAAAAAATTTAAGCATTTATCTTCCCTATTGTGGACGCACAAGAAGAGCTAAGTGTCGAACAAACACTAGCTGCACGAGCTGTTTTCCCCGTACCGTGCGCTACAACGCTCTCTCCACCCTCCCTCTCCTTTCTCTATCTTTCACATAGGTTTATTAATCACATCACAAATGCTATATTTTGCTAACTATTAGGATTTATTAGAATAGGTGTCTCGCAATGCTAGTTTCTTAGCACAGTATCATACGCAAAAAGCTAAAATGTTGATTTAGCAGTCTATTTAATGAGAAAAAAGAGCAATGTTGTATCTTCGCTAAGACTATAGTGGAAGTAACATATGTGATAACATGCACACCACATAGACAAACAAGATGATGTTGCAAGTAATTAAATATGAGAGAGAAATGATGTAACATAATATGTTATCATCACATAACGTTTTCTGATGAACTATATTCTACAAAGTAATAAATGAAGATGTCTATGTTATCATACATACGATGCTACCCATAATAAAAGTGGCAACATGCATGTTACTAGCCTAAATTACTACCTAAGTTACTCTCACTATGACTTGTTTCACTATGACCAGCAGATCATAGGTAAAAATCATGTACTCCCAATCATCACTCCCTCCATCCTTCGTATCCCTAAGCTGCCAACAAATAGAGAGTTGTGCTGCGTTCGACTGCTGAGCATTGAATGCCCCCCGCCTATCCGTGTGCATCCGCGTGGCAGTGGGTCAGTTCATTCGCAAGTCGGTTTCAACTAGTAACGTATGCATGTTACTAGTCTATGTTATTCCCCACTGTGACTAGCCTTACGTCCGCTAGGTGTCCGCTCGTGGCTTTTTTGGCACCCAGTCATCGTGCGCGGCTGTCGAGTCGTGGGGAGATTCCGTGGCCGAGGTGTTGTTCTTCTGTTCGATTCGAGATAGGTTTCCTCGGCGGCGGTGTGGGCAGACGGTTCTTCGGCACCGTCTTCTTCACGCGCGGTGGTTTTTCTCCTTCACGTCTGCCGGTGCTACTCACTGTTCATGTGCTCCGTATTGCCGCTTTGGTTCGTTCGTACATGTATTCCGTGTTATTTCTGCTGGTTCATCCTCCCATTGTTGCTTTCCTTGTAGATGCAGACTGGCTCATAGGATCATGGCGGTCGTGGGCGCAAGGGCGTAGGTAATGATGTTGTTTGTTTGTTTTCTTCGGGTCGTTTTGCTTCCTTATCCTGCTCGATCGGTTTCATAACGCTTGTTTGGTGCTACTCCTGTCTGTAACCGACGTGGACCTAGATGATTCTGCTGACCAATTCGATGTGTCTGGTTCTCTCATCTTTGCACCGATGATTCCGCTGACTCGTAGCCATGGAGTTTCTGAAAAAAATCCTAGGTATGGATTGGCGAGGTTTGCTATAATGAAACATGTTAATTAGCTGAAACTGCATATTTCAGCTAGCAATTCCCCACTATAGGAGCGGTTTTGAAGTTGCGGCATGCCTTTGATACACCGATGGTATGGTAAGGTGCATGATATAAATGATGTTGATTCTTACTATAGAGTATCAGTTCCACATTGTTCACCAGCTAATAAACTTTGAATATATTTCCCTTTAATCGCACACATGAGTTGCCTTTTTCACTCCGTAGATCCCTAAAAATGATAGTAGAGATTAATTGAGATTAGGTTTCTGCTAAAAATGCATGACATCTCAGTTGGATAGTTAATACCTTTAATGATAGCAGGGTAGTTTTCTCTTTGATAGAAGGAAAAAAATACTATTTAATAGACTATCATACTAAAATGTTCTACTACTTTGGTTGTTGTCGTGTGTATTTTTGTTTTCTGCTTCAGTTCCTTCTGATTACGTTCCCAATCCATTCACATGCACTAAATTGTTTTCATGTTGCAAGCTACTCTGCGCCGTCGTCTGCTTCGATGCCATCCAAGCTAGGAGGTAGGTAAATAAGACGGGATTCATGGAGGCTACGATGCAGAAGATACTTGTAGTTATCAGAAAACATTGGTCTTATTATTAGCACGGTGAATCCATAGTTTCATGCAAACATTAGAATATTTCACAGTTTGTGTATAATGAATTGGTTTGGAAAAATTATTGCAGATGAAACGCTAAATATTTCAAGATAGTGTACTACCATTTTTGGGCAATTATTGTACTGCGCTATTACTTATGAGTTTGAAATCTTTTTTGTCATAAACTTTGTGCCAAACATTAGCCTGATAGCACTCACAAGCTTGTTATAACGAAGAGAAATAACATACTCCGTCTATCTGTCAAACTCGAGAACACAAAAAAATATGTTAAAACGCTTCATTCAAAGTCACAACAATAGAGAAAAAAAATCTAGGAACAAACCAATTAAACGAAACAGCCAAATGGGGGCATGCCCCATCTCCTTCTAGTTCCGTTTTATTTATGGGTCTGATGTGCTCTACGACTAGTCACAATGGGAGTAACATAAGTAGTATCATAGATGACATGTTGGCAAAAAGATGATTTGGCATAACAATAAATAAAGAGAGAGGAGCTAGTAGTATCATGATATGATACCGTAACATAGCGGATTTCAAGACATAATGAGTCTACAACGTAATAAATGCAATGCCTCATGATACCACAAATATGATACTGTACCCACTATGGACATAGTAACATACTACTTTATGTTAGTTTGCATTGTGAGTAGTCTACGGCCTAGACGCGTATTGATAAGGAGAGGTAATTAAGGCATGCAGCCTACGGTAGTTGCCCCATCAGATCGAGGTAAGGCCTTCCGTAATGGTCGTTTCTGATTTCTCATTTCTTGTGATACAACTCATCAGAAACGATGGTAGATGGAAGATGCACCGTATCTAGTTAGTGGACCCGGGCAATTAAATCCATCATTTTTTCATTGGTTGTTGATATCTTTCCTCTCTCTTATTGGCTGTCTTTATTTTTTTCCTTGATTGAAGGGGTAAAAGCCGTATGTACATGATAACATACAGCAATGATCTCTCTCCACATTAGTTGAAAATCATTAAATACTACCTCTGATTCTTGTTACTCCGCATATTAAGTTTGTATTAAGTAATACTTTCTAAATTTTGACCAAGTTTATAAGAATACCAATATTTATGATTTATTATTGTGAATGTTGATATTTTTCCCTATAAATTTGGTCAAACTTTAGGTCGTTTAACTTAAAATAAACCTGATATGCCAAGTAAAAAAGGACCAGAGTGAACACAAGGTCATCTAAATACAATTTTATAAGACAATGCATTGGAAATTTGGAATGGCTGTTTATTAGACTAACCTACTATCTAAATATACCATACTCATACAACCTGATATGAGGAACTTTTTGACGCACAAACTATACCATGCAGTCATTTAGCAATACGTTGGTACTACTCCGTGGTAGCTACTCCCTCCGTATCAAAATATAAGATGTTTTAACATTTAGCTTTCCATCCGTATTTAGATATGTTTTATGAACACTGTATTAAAATATGTCTAGATACGAATGGAAAGTCAAATGCTAAAATATTTTATATTTTGATACGGTGGGAGCACCATACTCCTAGGTACCTACTATTAGGCACTCGGGTGTGCACAGTACGTTGGTACTCGATCAGTCGCTGGTTGGAGCAGCGCGTTAGATCGAGAGATGGCGCGACCGACGACGACGGCAAGAAATCAGCCGAGAGATCAGTGTGGGATGCTGAAAATTACTCGTAATATTACTGCACGTAGTCGCAGATCAAAGCCTTACCTCGTTGCGGCAGCTCCACGCATAGTTAATCGTTGGGGCACCTGGTCCAAGGATTATCTATGGTTCTTTTTTGCCAGATTCACATAAGACTGGCAGTACGTACCACTGCGCTAATGAAGTCAACTTGGTCATTAATAGGTTGATTAGAGCGAGACCCGTTGAGACAAGGAGAAAAGGAACGAGGACCGCATGCCTCCACATGTACTTAATAATCTGATTCGTTAATTCTTCGTTAACCATGGATACTAACGGTGGAAATTTAAAAATAGAACGTACGAAATATGTGTTGATACGGGCAGGCACCGACGCGATCGACTCGCAGCATCCTGAGCTGGTAGAATCAGTCGAAGGAGTCCGGATGCTATACGTTTAACCCAGCTGTAGCTTTATACCTGTAAAATAACAAGCTCTAACTTTTAAGATTTTTCTTCCTATACGGGTCGCACTAGGCTTGCACAACAAATTGAGATGCATATCCGTTTGAACCAGCATATGTGACTCAGACTCCACATTTCATACGGATCAAGGATTTTGTTAACCAAGTACACATTCCGATTCATCTCATCAGGTTTTTTAATTAGCATAAACTTTAAATGTTTTCTACTATCTCCTATCTTCCATGCATGCATATGATACAAGTACAATCTGAACTCATAAAACAAGGTGCAT
>QRDG01000716.1:17598-85436 GCA_012064385.1 Puccinellia tenuiflora
CACAAGTCTGAAATGTTCGAAAAGTTCAAAGAATTTCAGAGTGAAGTTGAGAATCATCGTAACACGAAAATAAAGTTTCTCCGATCCGATCGTGTAGGCGAATATTTGAGTTACGAGTTTGGCATGCATTTAAAGACGTGTGGAATTGTTTCACAACTCACGCCACCCAGAACACCACAGCGTAATGGTGTGTCTGAACATCGTAATCGAACCTTATTGGATATGGTGCGATCTATGATGTCTCATACAGATCTGCCACTGTCATTTTGGAGCTATGCATTAGAGATAGCCGCATTCACTTTAAATAGGGCTCCATCAAAATCCGTTGAGACGACTCCATATGAGTTATGGTTTGGCAAGAAGCCAAAGCTATCGTTTCTCAAAGTTTGGGGTTGCGATGTTTATGTGAAAAAGCTTCAACCTGATAAGCTCGAACCCAAATCGGAAAAATGAGTCTTCATTGGATACCCTAAGGAATCTATTGGGTATACCTTCTACCACAGAACCGAAGGCAAGATTTTCGTTGCCAAGAATGGTTCCTTTCTAGAGAAGGAGTTTCTCTAGAAAGAACTGAGTGGGAGGAAAATAGAGCTTGACGAGGTTATCGAACCTGTTCTTGAGATGCCGAGTAGTGCAGAACTGGAAGTTGTTCCAGAACAGCTGTCGCCACCTGAAGAAGGAGCAAATGATGTTGTTCATGTTGCTCCAGTCAAAGTTGCTATTGAACCTCGCAGGTCAACGAGTGAACGTACCGCCCCTGATCGTTACGACCCCGTCATGAGTGTCATGTTGTTGGACAATGATGAACCTGCGAATTATGAGGAAGCGATGATGAGCCCAGACTCCGATAAATGGCTAGGAGCCATGAAATCCGAAATGGAATCCATGTATGAAAACCAAGTATGGACTTTGGTGGACTTACCGAACGACGTAAGGCCATTGAGAACAAATGGATATTCAAAAGAAAGACAGACGCTGACGGAAACGTCACCGTGTATAAAGCTCGACTTGTCGCAAAGGGTTTCCGACAAATTCAAGTAGTTGACTACGATGAGACATTCTCACCTGTAGCGATGCTGAAATCTGTTCGGATTATGTTAGCAATTGCCGCATTTTATGATTATGAAATTTGGCAAATGGATGTGAAGACCGCATTCCTTAATGGTCATATTAAGTAAGAGTTGTACATGGTGCAACCCGAAGGTTTTGTTGATCCAAAGGATGCTGACAAGGTATGCAAACTTCAGAGATCCATCTATGGACTGAAGCAAGCATCGCGGAGTTGGAATCTCCAGTTTGATGAGGTGATCAAAGGGTTTGGATTTGTCCAAACTTATGGAGAAGCATGTATTTACAAGAAAGTGAGTGGGAGTTCAGTTACATTTCTGATACTATATGTGGATGACATATTATTGATTGGAAATGATGTTACACTGCTTAAAAGTGTAAAGTCTTATTTGAATAAGAATTTTTCAATGAAGACCTTGGCGAAGCAGCGTACATTTTAGGCATAAAGATCTACAGAGATAGGTCAAGGCGCCTAATAGGGCTTTCACAGAGTACATACCTTGACAAGGTTCTGAAGAAGTTCATAATGGAAAATTCAAAGAAGGGGTTCTTACCAATGTTGCAAGGAAAGGTTTTGAGTAAGACTTAGAGTCCTGTTACGGCAGAAGATAGAGAGTGTCGTGGGGCTACCTTTCGGGTCCCCCACGGTGGTGGTACCTGGGTCACGCCAATGAAGGCCCAGCGAAGCCCAAGAAGGACATCGTGTGGCACAAGTAGTCGACTTAGGTCGGTGAAGCTTTCCTTATCTTGTACGTGCAATCCGCACCGTCCACCCGAGACCCGGCCTGTAGTATAAAGGCCGGGAGGGTGCGCCGTCTAGGGCATCGAATCATTGAACATCGCATTGTAGCCACCAATCGATAATTCCAGACAAGCAGGAGTAGGTCTTTACCTCAACTCGAGGGGCCGAACCTGGGTAAAATCGCCCCCTGTTAGCCGTCGTGTTCACCAGCCTGATCTCTCTCTTTCTCCTTCAATCAACCCGGGGTATTCGACCTAGGGATTTGCCGAGTCACAAGCTCGTCAATTGGCGCCGTCTGTGGGAAAGAACAGATCGCTGGAATTGTGATCATGCCGGCCTCACCCGCAACCAACAACACCATCAGCGCGAGGGAGTCGATCTACACCGGCTTCCTCGAGTACGTCGAGCACTCGCCGGCGGATCTTTCGGCTTACGCCGGATTCCAACAGAGCACGTGGATTACCTTTGGTAGTCTGCGTTATCTGGTGGACAGTCGCGGAACCCTCCGCCCTACGCAGGCCGCCCTGCGCTCAATGGAGGCGCCTGCATCCATGGCGGCTGCACGGATCGCAACCTCACCCGCCGTGAAGATTACGGAGATCGCATCTACATCGCCATCTGCGTCTACATCAACTGCGCCGACCATGCCTTCACCGGTCGCGAAGATCGCATCTGCCGCGGTCAAGGCGACTGCGTCTGCTTCGACTACATCAACTTCGACTGCGGCGATCGCATCTGCGGTTGCCAAGAAAAACGCATCTGCTGCGGCCACGGGGCGAGTCAAGTCCACTCCGACCTACCTGTTCGGGCGCCAGCCAAGATCCGCACCAGCTTCGATTGCGCCAATCGCATCTACGCGTCGCGCAGCCACCAGTAGCAGCGACCGTGGTACCCACCACGTTGCTGTGATCTTCGACAACGAGTACAGCTCAGATGAAGGAAGCACGACAGGGAGCATCAGCCCCACTCGACGGGTCTACCCCGCGCAAGTCTACATGACCGGTCCATCAGCACCCGTGTACCCCATGGAAGTCACCCTGCAAGACAAGGTGACGAAACTTACCATCACCCGGGAGCTGGCGATTAGGGCACAGAAGCACGTGGACGATGGCACGTTCCCTGCCCCGGAAGATCCACAGGAAGATCGACAGGCGGTCCAGTACTTGCTCTGGAAGGAAGCCGAACGAATCAAACAGGATAAAGCCGAGTTGGCCCGGCGCAAGGAGCTAGCCGACGAGTCGAGCGCCAGGAGGGCAGCGCTCACATTCATGTCTGGATCAGAAGAAGTCAATCAAGAAGGAAGGCATAGAACTCGCATGACGCGGGTGCACGAGGCCGATCGCATCCACCTCACCCGCAACTTGGAGTCATCTTTCTTGGAAGACGAGGACGGAATACCCATCCCCAGAACACCCGCCTCTGCGCTTATGGGAGTCGAGACCTATTTGCGGGTCATGCAGCCGCCGGAAGGAAGCGCCAACGCCCGTGTACACAGGCAGCAGATCCAAGCCTTGAGGCAAGTCGAGGAAGTCTTGGCAAGAGGAGAACCAGTCGAAGGGATGTACGAGGAACGAGGACGTCGTGACCGTGGAGTCGCACCAGCGGCAAATCGGGAACCGATTCGACTGCGACAACTGCAGCCCGGCGAGGATGGCCGCAACGTCGTCACACAGAGAAGGATAGACCGTGCCCGTCGACTGCGAGAAGCAGGACTACTCGACGATGATGAAGACCACGAGCCACGTGGAGCCCCGTGTTTCAGTATAAATATTCGCGACACGAAGATGCCGAAAGGCTTCAAGCTGACGGCGGAGACACAAAAGTACGACGGAAAGCAGCACCCGCAGGATTGGCTGGACGACTACCTCATCGCATGCAGCTGCCAAGGTGGTAATTCAACTACCGCCATGCAGTACATCCAGCTGATGCTCACGGGGTCCGCCCGCGGGTGGCTCAACACGCAGCCGAAGGACGCCTTCAGGACTTGGGAGGAATTCAGGACTGCATTCATAAAAGGTTTCCTGGGAACTTACGCAAGGCCAACCACCCTCATCGAGCTCCAAGCTTGCAAACAGGGCCATGAGGAGCGACTCCGTTCGTACATCCAACGGTGGACCCTGCTCCGCAACACCATGGATGGAGCCACCTCGGAGGACAGAGTCATGGATGCATTCATTTACGGCCTCACCCGCCGCGACCTTCGCGAAGAACTTGGTAGGCTCAGGCCGAAGAATATGATAGACCTCATGCAGATCGCCAACCAATGGGCAGATGGGGAAGACTCCGTCCGTGACTCAATGCCAGATCCCCAACCCAGCAACTGGCGAGAGGGTCGACTGAAAAAGAAACCACGCTTTATCGGCCACGACTCAATAGAGTTAGTAGCGGCGGGATTCGAAACCCCCCGTGAGAATGATAGAGGATATAGCCAAGGCGGTGGCAATGATAGAGGATACAACCAAGGTGGTGGTAGCGGCTACCGCGGAGACGGAAGTCGCAAGCGCGAGTGGCGCAGACGCATACTCACGGATGAGGAAGAGCTACAGCAACCCTGCAGGCACCATATGTTCAAGGACCCGGAAACAGGCAAGTGGGGATCCCGACACCTGTTGAAGGACTGCAAGAAGGCGCAACGGTTGGCCAGGGCCTTCACGCGCGTACTTGCTACGGACGGGCAGCAGGTTCATCAAGCATCACCCGCGGGACAACCAGTCGCGGGACAGCTGGCAATCAACGCACCACCAGCTCCTCCACTCGCCAACCCAGTGCAAGCAGCACTGGCTTACTACCCGCAGCAACAACCGCAGCAGCCGCAACAGCAGCAGCAGCAACCGCAGCAACAGGACCCTGCCAACGTGTTCCCAGCACCACGCGGGCAGATGAACATGATACAGAAGGGGCGTCCTTCCAACAGGACCCAGAAGCTCATTACTCGCCAAGTCTTTCAGGCAATCACCAATCCACCCGCAGTACCCGAGTACCTGAGAGGATCAGAGACAGACATCACCTTCTCCAGGGCTGATCACCCGCCGGCAATACCACGGCCCGGGCACGCCGCTCTGGTAGTCGAAGCTCAGATCGGGGAGTACACCTTGAAAAAGGTGTTCATGGATGGAGGCAGCGGAATCAACATTCTTTTCGCTGACACCCTCAGGCGCATGAACAGGTCAACTTCCAACCTGACGCCGTCATCTAATACCTTTCACGGTATAGTACCAGGGCAAGCAGTTACGCCCATGGGAGTAATCACACTCGACGTGATCTTCGGCACACCCGACAACTTCCGAAGGGAGGCAATCGACTTTGAGGTGGTCGACTGGAAATCACAGTACCACGCCATCCTCGGGCGTCCAACTTTTGCAAGGTTCATGGCGATACCCCACTACGCCTACCTCATGCTCAAGATGCCTGGACCCAAGGGCGTCATCACGGTGAGAGGCGACTTCGACCGGTCCGACAGCTGCGACCGCGAGTTCAGCAGGATCTCTGAGTTCTTTGGGATGGACGATCACCTGGAGATGTTGGCAGTCGACAACGACAAGACCCTCTTCCCCCCAAAGAAGAAATCATCCAAGGACTCGGCGTTCAACACCAGCGACGATACCAGGGCCCACCAGGTACACCCGACAGATACTGACAAGGTGGTTCGGGTGTCATCAAGCTTGACCAGCGCATAGGAAAGCGCGCTCGTCGAGTTCCTGCGCGAAAACTGGAAGATATTCGCCTGGCAACCTTCTGATATGCCAGGCATACCAAGAGAACTCGCCGAGCACCGATTACACATTCACAAGGACGCCAGACCTGTCAAGCAAACCATGAGGCGCTTTTCGGGTCCAAAGAGAGACGCGATCAGTTTGGAGATCGACCGGCTGCTCCATGCCGGTTTTATTAAAGAAATCAAGAAGTCAGAGTGGGTAGCAAACCCAGTACTGGTGGAAAAGAAGAAGACGAAGAAACTCCGCATGTGCGTCGACTTCACCGCCATCAACAAATGTTGCCCCAAGGATCACTTTCCGCTCCCGCGGATTGATCAGATCGTCGACTCGACTGCGGGCTGCGCACGCCTGTCCTTCCTGGATGCCTACTCAGGCTACCAGCAGATCAAGATGGCAGTCGAAGACCAAGAGAAGACGGCGTTTATCACACCACACGGTGTGTTCTGCTACACCATGATGCCCTTCGGGTTGAAAAACGCTGGGGCCACGTACCAGCGTACAATGCAAGCCTGCCTGAAGGAGCTTATCGGGAAGGTGGTCCAAGTCTACGTCGACGATATCGTCATCACCACCCGCAAAGAGGACACCCTCATCGACGACCTCCGCAAGGTCTTCGAGGCACTCGACAAGTACCAGATCAAGCTGAACCCAGACAAGTGCGTTTTCGGCGTCCCAGCCGGAGAGCTACTGGGGTACCTTGTCTCTGCGAGAGGAATCGAAGCAAATCCAGAAAAGGTGCAAAATATACTCGACATGCCTGCACCAACAAAACTCCATGACGTACAAAGTCTAGCCGGCAGAGTCGCAGCACTCAGTCGATTCATAAGTAAGCTGGGAGAAAAGGCCCTGCCCTTCTACCAGCTGATGAAAAAGGCGGACAAATTCGAGTGGACGGAGGAAGCACAGGATGCCTTTGACAGGCTGAAGAAGACCCTGACAACCCCTCCAGTACTGGTAGCACCCCAGGAGAATGAACCACTGTACCTTTACGTGGCAGCCACGAACAGAGTGGTCAGTACCGTTCTCGTAGTCGAACGGGAGGAAGAAGGAAGGGCTCATCCCGTCCAACGGCCCGTGTATTACCTCAGCGAGGTATTAACAGAGTCAAAGCAGAGGTACCCGCACTACCAAAAGCTGGCATACGCCGTCTTCATGACGTCAAGGAAGGTGGTACACTACTTCTCCGAGCACCCGATAACGGTGGTAAGCTCCTCCGCCCTGTCAGACATCCTCACTAATCCATCCGCGACAGGGCGAGTCGCCAAGTGGGTTGTCGAGTTAGGGCCATGGGGGCTGAAGTACGTGCACCCGAAGGCAATCAAGGCTCAGGTCCTCCCGGAGTTCACCACAGAGTGGATAGAAGCGCAGCTACCAGACGAGCCTGATTTATCGACTGCATGGACCATGTACTTCGATGGATCCAAGAAATTCAATTCAGCCGGAGCGGGAGTCGTGCTCATATCACCCAAAGGCGATAAGCTTAAGTACGTGCTGCAGATGAAATTTCCAACACCCTCTAACAACGAGGCGGAGTACGAGGCACTGATCCACGGCATGCGGATGGCCAAGAACTGCGGCGCCACTCGCCTCATGATCTACGGCGACTCCTACCTGGTGGTGCAGCAAACAATGAAGCAATGCGACGCCATCGCTGACAACATGATAGCATACAGGGAGCTGTACAACCAGCTGGAAGGCCAATTCGACGGCTGCGAACTGCGACACATTGGCCGCGAAAGCAATGAAGAAGCCGACATCCTCGCCAACCTCGGCTCAGATCGAGCTCCGGTTCCACCCGGAGTCTTCCTCGAGTGCATCACGCAGCGCTCTATCAGGGTCCGGCCCCCGCCAGAACCCCCTGCATCGACAACAACGACCGCCAACCCGCAAAGCACGGAGAAGGAGCCCATGGAGATCATGCTGGTCGAACCCACATGGACAAGCCCGTATCTGGCCTACATGCTGCATCAGCGGCTGCCAGAGAACCCAGTCGAAGCAAAGCGCATTGTCCGCCGCTCGAAGGGTTTCACCATCATCAAGGGCGAGCTTTACAAGCGAAGCATCTCAGGCGTACTCCAAAGGTGCATTGATCCATCTGACGGCCAAGCTATTCTACTCGACATCCACGCCGGAATCTGCGGGCATCATGCAAGCAGTCGAGCACTGGTCGCCAAGGCCTTGCGAGCAGGATTCTACTGGCCCACTGCAATGCAAGACGCAGTCGAGCTCGTAAAAAGGTGCGTCGGCTGCCAAGAGTTCGCCAACAAACCTCACGCACCTGCATCAGCATTGAAAACCATCCCACTTGCATGACCGTTCGCGCAGTGGGGACTCGACATGGTAGGTCCCTTAAGGAAGTCCTCCCCGGGTGGGCACACGCACCTCCTGGTGGCAGTCGATAAATTCACGAAGTGGATCGAGGCGGTGCCAATCACAAGTTCAACCGCAACTTCAGCAGTCAACTTCATCAGGTCCATCATCTTCAGATTTGGCGTGCCCCACGGTATCATCACCGACAACGGTACGAACTTTACAGCCGAGGAGTTCAGAGATTTTCTGCGAGGAACAAGGCATCAAGCTCAGCTACGCATCCGTCTCACACCCGCAGTCTAACGGACAAGTCGAAAGGGCCAACGGCCTAGTCAGCAAAGGGATAAAGAAGCGTCTGCGAGTGCCGTTGAAAACGAGCTGCAGGAGCCTGGATAGAGGAACTTCCAAGCGTGCTATGGAGCCTACGCACCACGCCGAACAGATCCACCCAATACACACCGTTTTTTATGGTGTACGGCGCAGAATCAGTCTTACCCTGTGACATTAAGTTTGACGCTCCACGGGTCGTGGCCTACGACGAGTCCGACGCAGAAGAGGCACTAGAAGATGACATGGACACTCTAGATGAAGCACGCGACATCGCCCTCAGCCGCACAGCAGTGTACCAGCAGGACCTGCGCAACTACCACGGGCGACGACTGCGACCGAGAGCTTTCGTCCCAGGCGACCTGGTCCTTCGACTCAAGCAGAAGAAAGTGCACAAGCTCGCCTCCCCATGGGAAGGCCCGTACATTGTGACAGAAGCAATCGGCAATGGAGCATATCGCCTGAAGGACCAAGCCACAGGAACAGTTTGCAGTAACCCGTGGAACGTGGCACAGCTACGCCGCTTCTACGCCTGATGTACCCTACACTGTAAACTCAAAGTAGCAGCAGGTTTCTTACGCACTCTTTCCCTCGCCAGGGTACCTAAGGGGACTGGAAGGGTTTTAATGAGGCGGCCTGTTTGCGAGAATAAATAAAGATGATTAAAGAAATTTTGTGTCACCCTCTCCTTTGCAACCTAGGCCGCCACTCGAACCACTCGGGGGCTGCGCCTAACAGGCATCACCCAAAAATCCTCGGCCGCCACTCGACGCACTCGGGGGCTTGCGCTGTACAGGTCTAAAGTTAGCCTAGGCCGCCACTCGAACCACTCGGGGGCTGCGCCTAACAGGCATCACCCAAAAATCCTAGGCCGCCACTCGACGCACTCGGGGGCTTGCGCTGTACAGGTCTAAAGTTAGCCTAGGCCGTCACTCGAATCACTCGGGGGCTGCGCCTAACAGGCGTCACCCAAAAATCCTCGGCCGCCACTCGACGTACTCGAGGGCTCGCGCTGTACAGGTCTAAAGTTAGCCTAGGCCGCCACTCGAAACCACTCGGGGGCTGCGCCTAACAGGCGTCACCCAAAAATCCTCGGCCGCCACTCGACGTACTCGAGGGCTCGCGCTGTACAGGTCTAAAGTTAGCCTAGGCCGCCACTCGAACCACTCGGGGGCTGCGCCTAACAGGCATCACCCAAAAATACTCGGCCGCCACTCGACGCACTCGGGGCTTGCGCTGTACAGGTCTAAAGTTAGCCTAGGCCGCCACTCGAACCACTCAGGGGCTGCGCCTAACAGGCATCACCCAAAAATCCTCGGCCGCCACTCGACGCACTCGGGGGCTTGTGCTGTACAGGTCTAAAGTTAGCCTAGGCCGCCACTCGAATCACTCGGGGGCTGCGCCTAACAGGCGTCACCCAAAAATCCTCGGCCGCCACTTGACGCACTCGGGGGCTCGCGCTGTACAGGTCTAAAGTTAGCCTAGGCCGCCACTCGAATCACTCGGGGCTGCGCCTAACAGGCATCACACAAAAACCCTAGCCGCCACTCGATTCACTCGGGGGCTCGAGCCATACAGGTCTACAAGTGCAAAATCACCCATACAACATCATATGGCATACATACATGCGTGTTTATGTTACAAGCTAACATTATACAACAAATTTTTCTTAGTCGACAGGCTCTTCCTTTGGCGCATCCAGTGGCCCTACACGTCGCTCTGTATGATTCATGACCTGTCGCATCACCTGACGTGCGGCTCAAGGGATTCAGCATAATCAACATCCCTAGGCAAGCCATCAAGTATTCTGTCCAAGGGAACATGAGGTCGATGCAGTCGAACATAGGCAAACGCGTGTTGGCCCCGGCAACAAGCTGAGACGACCCCTTCNAATCCTCGGCCGCCACTCGACGCACTCGGGGGCTCGCGCTGTACAGGTCTAAGTTAGCCTAGGCCGCCACTCGAATCACTCGGGGGCTGCGCCTAACAGGCATCACCAAAAATCCTAGGCCGCCACTCGACACTCGGGGGCTCGAGCCATACAGGTTACAAGTGCAAAATCACATACAATCATATGGGCATACATACATGCATATTTATGTTACAAGCTAACATTATACAACAAATTTTTCTTAGTCGACAGGCTCTTCCTTTGGCGCATCCAGGGCCCTACACGCTGCTCTGTATGATTCAGGACCTGTCGCATCACCTGACGTGCGGCCTCAAGGGATTCAGCATAATCAACATCCCTAGGCAACCCATCGAGTATCCTGTCCAAGGGAACATGAGGCCGGTGCAATCGACATAGGCAAACGCCGGTTGGCCCCGGCAACAAGCTGGTTGAAGACGACCACCTTCAACGCCCTGCTACTGCGGAACCTCTCCAACAGCGCGGGCAACCCTTCCGGCTGTTCATCAAGGGGAAGAACACTTTGTTGATTTGCCAGAGTGCTTTCCGGCAACCTTCAAGAGTCAACGCATCTCGCCAGGTGCGATCCAGCATCCGCGCGAGTATACGGCCCTCTCCCTTATGTACCCAGAATTGGCGAGCTTCGACTGAAGTACCGGTGGCCTCACTCTCCACGCGCTCGTCCACTCGAGCGTTCTCGGCTTTCCAGTCGGGGTTAACAACTGCAATTAACGGGTCAAGGTGCAGAACAACACAAGCATGAAGAAATCAAAGAGAAGCAGCTAGAGCCCAAACCTTGCAGCTGTCGACATATCAGATCAATCTGGTCAAGAAGGAACCGTTCGCGCTGATTGAACGGCCCAGCGGAACGCGCCCTGAGGCGGTCAAGCTCCACTTCGGTTCTCCGCAGCTTCGACTCAAGTTCAGTGATCTTGTTCCTCATATAATTAAACACTCGCTGATCGTTCCTGCTCCGCGCGGGAGCCGGAGGAGTCGGACAACGCGAAGACGCAGGCGCAGCCGAAGAGGTGCCCTCATCCCAGTACGCACGGATATCTTCCGCGACTTCAGGAGGAACACTTCCGTCAGGCTGTCAATTTAAAGAACATCAGAGAGCACTATTTTCAACAAGACTAGACAAAAACACAGTCGCATGACAGAATTAGCATATCCATTGATTTCACCGAGTTTCATTACAAAAGACAAAAGAAGACCCCTACTACAACACTACATGGCAGAACCCGACGGCGCGCGGCCTTTTTGGCGGCTGACTCTGCAAGCTTCCTCTCAAAGGTGTCAATCAGCTTTTTAGCTAACTGAGTCGCCTTGTCCTTGACGCTGGTCAGGGACTTGGACTTTCCATCGGGCCTTCGAGGGAGTCGCTCACAGCCGCCTCAAAGTCACCCGAGATCCCATGACCGAGGAGTAACAGACGGAAGGTGAGCTCGGAGCCGCGTACCGTCTGGGTGCGGGTGTAGTTGGCCATCACATTCGCCTCAGCAAATGGAGCCGCCAGCTTGTCAGCCTCCTTAGGCGCAGCCTGACCAGGGAAAACACCTTGATAGATGTTGGCCAGGGCGCTCGAGGACTTCTTCACAGCGTCCGCGGCGCACGCGCAAACCCGGTTGCAGAGGTCGACTGCCGTCGACAAGGTGGTATTCGCGCTGGACGTCCCTTCAGAGGGAGCACCACCACCAACACCTACATTCAGAAATAACGCGAATAGTAAGGTTACCTGCAGGCAATAAAGGCAAAAAGTAGGCTTCTATCAGCCGAGAACTTACCACCAATGGCTGTGGCAATGCTAATCAGGCGTTCGACCTGAACCTTTTCTGCCTCAGTCTGGGTCTCAAGCGACTTCTCCAGTTGCTGGACCCGCTTCGCCAAGCCTTGGTTGTCTTCTGCAGAACACCCGAGCAAAAGTTCAGAATTGCAGACAGTCGAAGAAAGTTCAAAAGACTTGACAAGGGATACTTACTCTTCGACTGCTCAAGCGCAGCACGAAGTTGACTAGCCTCCTGCTCCAGACGAATGAAGCGAGTGGCCGTTTCCATCTGTTGACGATAGACGGGCTGCGGAAAAAGAAGTATAAATCTGTACCCGACTATTCTAGTCACGCACATCTTCGGGGGCTACTCCCATCGGGAGCGCTGTTCGCGCACCCGATACAAGAATTTGCAAGATAAGAAAGAAGATACTTACATGCTGGGTCAGATCAGCATCCACGGCAGTCGCAGCAGCGGCACCATCCAGCCGGGTGGCCGTCGAAGGGTCCAGCACCGGAGGAACGTTCGCCTGTGGCGCCTCTTCAGTTGTACCAGTCGCATGCTCCGGGGCAGCAGACTGGTGTTCCTCCTCACGAGGCGAATCATGGACATTACCACCTTGGTGGCTGCTTACAAAAGATTCAGAAAACACCCAAGGAACAGAAAGAAGCGAAACAGAAAGGTTCAGTCGCATAAAGCTTACCTGTCAGCATATTCACCATCGCTGCTCATGGAAGGAGTCGGCATCCTCCCAAACCCCGCGGGAGGCGCGGAGTCCAGCGGAGTCACAATCAGGGAATCCACAAGCTTGTTTGCCTCTGAAGACGACGAGCTGGAGTCCTCCTTTTCTGCCTCCTTCAAGGGTGATGTCGCGGCGGCGGAGCCGACATGCTTTCGCTTGCGCCGTTTGAGCGGCGCCTCCTCCTCCTCCTCTTCCTCCTCTGCTTCCTCGCTAGGCGAGTAGGCGGGGGGAAGACTCTCTTCATCGCCGTCCTGCTCGGCAACGAAGGCGGCCTCATCGTGAGCGCCATTCTCCATCAACGGAGGAAGGCTCACGTAATTTTTTCGATCCTGAAGATCAGCAAGCAACAGTCGAAAGTTCAGAAAAAGACAGTCAACTCCAAGTAACGAAGAAAACAAATTCAAGTACCTACCTCTGGGATCGGGTTCGTCGAGCTGAAGGGCGCGACTGAGCAAGTCACGTTGCACGCGTCAGCAACCCGAAGGCTGGTGATGCCCCTCACCTTGATTGCGACTTGTGCATCGTCCATTGCCGGGTCGACTGCCATTTCCCACATTGGGAGAGGGCGCTGTTGCAGAGGCTGCACCCTCAACCTGTGGAACATGGCGATCAGCTGGATTCCGCCGGCTTCGCGTCCCATCGTCTTGATCAACCGCGAAGAAGCGCCTGCAGCGGCTTGATCGACTCCCTCTCCTCCGTTGACAGGGGGTGCGACCAGGCGTTGGTCTTCTTCAGAGGCCGTTCAGCGGCGAAGTCGGGGAGCCCGGCCTGGTTCCACGTACCACTTCTTCCTCCAGCCTTGCACGGAGTCGGACTTCTTCATGTAGAAGAAGTTCGTGTCGCCGCGCAGCTGGATTCCGAAGCCGCCGACCGGGTAGGTCTCCTTCGACTTACCCACCATCCGGCGCACCAGGAAAAGAGACTTCCACAGTGCCCAGTGGGGTGCGATCCCAGGAAACACTCGCAGAGCACGATAAAGCTCGTGATGCTCAAGACGCTGTTGGGAGTCAGATCATGGATCTGAATCCCATAGGCGTACAAGAGCCCACGGACAAAATCGTGCAAGGGGAACCCGAATCCCCGTGGAAGGAATTCCACGAAGCATACGCGTTCCCCACTGCGGGGAGCAGGGACAGAATCCTTACCGGGCACCCGCGTCATCGCCACGGCCTCCGGTGGCAGCAGCCCCTGCTGGCGGAGGCTGTCGAGCTCCGATGCTTTGATGGAGGACTTGCTCCAGTCGCCCTCCACCTTTTTCATCCCGGCGTCGTCGCCGGCGGCGGCGGAGGAGCTCTCAGTACCCTTGCTCCTCTTGTGGCCCATGTCGCCGGAGGAAAGGGGAGAACTTTGTTGGAAGCTTTTTGCGAGGAACAATGGAGGCAAGAACTGGCGGCGAGATGGAGGAAAATGAGGATGCGTGAACTGCCTCTGCACCGCGGTGAAAAATATATACCGCGGGGCAGTTCATCACGGCCGTCCATCGTGCAACTACATCGCGCCGCAAGAATCCAGCCGCCCACGTGTCGCGCGACGGACACCCCAGTCGTGCTCCACTACGCACGAGAACCGAGGCGTCATCATCACGCCGCGGCGTTTTCGCGCCCAACGGTCCATATTCAGCGGTCGCCGCTGTGACAGCGGGCCCACCGTCGTCACGTCTCATCGGGCGCAGAGCGTGTCGAGTCATGTCATCAAAAGCGTCATCCCTGACGTCATCATGAAGTGTGTCAAGTAAGCCAAGCAATTGGCTGAGCATTCGACAGTCATTCGACTGAACCAAGTATGTTCGAACTAAACGTTCGAGTGGAATAAGACGAAGTAAGCTTTTTTAAAGCTGATTTTATGACAAGTTAGTAGGCCGTCAAGGCTGAGTGAAAGAGTAAGTCGAGCCTGGACAGTTTCGACTCGGACAAGTTCGAGTCATCTGTTTACTCCCATCGGGAGCGGGCTTTTCGATTGACAAAAAATTGAGTTTAACCTCAATTGCAAGCAATTCAGCTTAATCTCGGGGGCTACTCCCATCGGGAGCGCTGTTCGCGCACCCGATGATTATGAAGAAAAGTAGTCGAAATGCTGCGACTCCGAAAAATCAAGACGGCGCACCCGAAGAATCAAGACAGGCTCGCTCGAAGCAATCTTCATCAACGATTCCATGTGGCGTGCCCTGAAGGGGGGAGTCCTCCACCCAACTCTGCGATTCGACTGAGCACTCGGGGGCTACTGTCGTGGGGCTACCTTTCGTGTCACCCACGGTGATGGTACTTGGGTCACGCCAAGGAAGGCCCAGCGAAGCCCAAGAAGGATTCCGTATGCAACAAGTAGTCGACATTAGGTCAGTGAGGAGGTTTCCATATCTTGTACGTGCAATCGCACCGTCCACCCGAGACCCGGCCTGTAGTATAAAGGCCGGGAGGGTGCGCCGCCTAGGGCATCGAATCATTGAGCATCACATTGTAGCCACCAATCGATAATTCCAGACAAGCAGGAGTAGGTCTTTACCTCAACTCGAGGGGCCGAACCTGGGGAAAATCGCCCCCTGTTAGCCGTCGTGATCACCAGCCTGATCTCTCTCTTTCTCCTTCAATCAACCCGGGGTACTCGACCCAGGGATTTGCCGAGCCACAAGCTCGTCAATTGGCGCCGTCTGTGGGAAAGAACAGATCGCTGGAGTAAAAACCAAGCTCGATTCCATGCCTGGAAGGCAAAGTTGTCAGTGCTTTGCTTTCACTTTGAAATCTGCTTCGTCGGTTCATAGAATCGCGACAATCGAGGCACCTGAACGGATGGGGTAGACGACGTGCTTCGGACATGAACCGTCGAAACTGTCCACCCTAACTTCCTATGTGTCTGCCTCGTACTACCCCACTCGTTTCAGAAGACGGCGGGACCATCTTCGTCGAAGGAGCAAGATTTCACCGAAAGAAGCGCTGATTGCTCGCTTATGACGGGTGATTTTTAGAAAAACCTCTACGGGCCCAATTTTCACAATCCAGGTTCCCTGAGGTTAGTCTTGTCATTCTGCGGCCGTGGGAAAAAACCAAGCTTGATTCGATGCCTGGAAGGCAAAGTTGTTAGTGCTTTGCTTTCACCTTGAAATCTGCTTCATCGGTTCCTAGAATCGCGACAATCAAGGCACCTGAATGGATGGGGTAGACGATGTGCTTTGGACGTGCGCCGTCAAAACTGTCCACCCTAACTTCCTACATGTCTGCCCCGTGCTACCCCTCTCGTTCCGGAAGACGGCGGGACCATCTTCGTCGAAGGTGCAAGATTTCACCGAAAGAAGCGCCGATTGCTCGCTTATGACGGGTGATTTTTAGAAAAACCTCTGTGGGACCACTTTTCACAATCTAGGTTCCCTGAGTTTAGTCTTCTCATTCTGCGGACGTGGGAAAAAACCTAGCTCGATTTGATGCTTGGAAGGCAAAGTTGTCAGTGCTTTGCTTTCACCTTGAAATCTGCTTCGTCGGTTCCTAGAATAGCGACAATCAAGGCACCTGAACGGATGGGGTAGACGATGTGCTCCAGACGTGCGCCGTTGAAACTGTCCACCCTAACTTCCTAAGTGTCTGCCCCGTGCTACCCCACTCGTTTCGGAAGACGGCGGGACCATCTTCGTCGAAGGTGAAGATTTCACCGAAAGAAACGCTGATTGGTCGCTTATGATGGGTGATTTTTAGAAAAACCTCCGTGGGCCCACTTTTCACAATCCAGGTTCCTTGGGGTTAGTCTTGTCATTCTGCGGCCGTCGGAAAAAACCAAGCTTGATTCCATGCCTGGAAGGCAAAGTTGTCAGTGCATTGCTTTCACCTTTAAATCTGCTTCGTCGGTTCCTAGAATCGCGACAATCAAGGCACCTGAATGCATGGGGTAGACGACGTGCTTCAGACGTGCGCCGTCGAAACTGTCCACCCTAACTTCCTACATGTCTGCCCCGTGCTACCCCACTCATTTCGGCAGACGGTGGGATCATCTTCGTCGAAGGTACAAGATTTCACCGAAAGAAGCGCTGATTGCTCGCTTATGATGGGTGATTTTTAGAGAAACCTCCGCGGGCCCACTTTTCACAATCCAGGTTCCCTGGGGTTAGTCTTGTCATTCTGCAGCCGAGGGAAAAAACCAAGCAGGATTCCATGCCTGGAAGGCAAAAATTGTTAGTGCTTTGGTTTCACCTTGAAATCTGCTTCGTCGGTTCCTAGAATCGCGACAATCAAGGCACCTGAACGGATGGGGTAGACGACGTGCTTTTGATGTGCGCCGTCGAAACTGTCCACCCTAACTTCCTACGTGTCTGCCCCGTGCTACCCCACTCGTTTCGGAAGACGGCGGGACCATCTTCGTCGAAGGTGCAAGATTTCACCGAAAGAAGCGCTGATTGCTCGCTTATGATGGGTGATTTTTAGAAAAACCTCTGTGGGGCCACTTTTCACAATCAAGGTTCCCTGAGGTTAGTCTTGTCATTCTGCGTCCGTGGGAAAAAACCTAGCTCGATTCGATGCCTGGAAGGCAAAGTTGTCAGTGCTTTGCTTTCACCTTGAAATCTCCTTCGTCGGTTCCTAGAATAGCGACAATCAAGGCACCTGAACGGATGTGGTAGATGACGTGCTTCGGACGTGTGCCATCGAAACTGTCTACCCTCACTTCCTACGTGTCTGCCCGTGCAACCCCACTCCTTTCAGAATACGGTGGGATCATCTTCGTCGAAGGTGCAAGATTTCACCGAAAGAAGCGCTGATTGCTCGCTTATGATGGGTGATTTTTAGAAAAACCTCCGCGGGCCCACTTTTCACAATCCAGGTTCCCTGTTGTTAGTCTTGTCATTCTGCGGCCGTGGGAAAAAACCAAGCTCGATTCCATGCCTGGAAGGCAAAGTTGTCAGTGCTTTGCTTTCACCTTGAAATCTGCTTCGTCGGTTCCTAGAATAGAGACAATCAAGGCACTTGAATGGATGGGGTAGACGATGTGCTTCGGATGAGTGCCGTCGAAACTGTCCACCCTAACTTCCTACATGTCTGCCCCGTGCAACCCCACTCGTTTCGGAATACGGCGGGATCATCTTCGTCAAAGGTGCAAGATTTCACCGAAAGAAGCGCTGATTGCTCGCTTATGATGGGTGATTTTTAGAAAAACCTCCATGGGCCCACTTTTCACAATCCAGTTTCCTTGGGGTTAGTCTTTTCATTCTGCAGCCGTGGGAAAAAACCAAGCTCGATTCCATGCCTGGAAGGCAAAGTTGTCAGTGCTTTGCTTTCACCATGAAATCTGCTTCGTCGGTTCCTAGAATCGCGACAATCAAGGCACCTGAACGGATGGGGTAGACGATGTGCTCCAGACGTGCGCTGTTGAAACTATCCACCCTAACTTCCTAAGTGTCTGCCCCGTGCTACCCCACTCGTTTCGGAAGACGGCGGGACCATCTTCGTCGAAGGTGCAAGATTTCACCGAAAGAAGCGCTGATTGCTTGCTTATGATGCGTGATTTTTAGAAAAACCTCCACAGGCCCACTTTTCACAATCCAGGTTCCCTGGGGTTAGTCTTGTCATTCTGCGGCCGTGGGAAAAAACCAAGCTCGATTCCATGCCTGGAAGGCAAAGTTGTCAGTGCTTTGCTTTCACCTTGAAATCTGCTTCGTCGGTTCCTAGAATCGCGACAATCAAGGCATCTGAACGGATGGGGTAGACGACGTGCTTCAGACATGAACCGTCGAAACTGTCCACCCTAACTTCCTATGTGTCTGCCTCGTACTATCCCACTCGTTTCAGAAGACGGCGGGACCATCTTCGTTGAAGGTGCAAGATTTCACCGAAAGAAGCGCTGATTGCTCGCTTATGACGGGTGATTTTTAGAAAAACCTCCGCGGGCCCAATTTTCACAATCCAGGTTCCCTGGGGTTAGTCTTGTCATTCTGCGGCCGTGGGAAAAAACCAAGCTTGATTCGATGCCCGGAAGGCAAAGTTGTCAGTGCTTTGCTTTCACCTTGAAATCTGCTTCGTCGGTTCCTAGAATCGCGACAATCAAGGCACCTGAATGGATGGGGTAGACGATGTGCTTTGGACGTGCGCCGTCAAAACTGTCCACCCTAACTTCCTACATGTCTGCCCCGTGCTACCCCTCTCGTTCCGGAAGACGGCGGGACCATCTTCGTCGAAGGTGCAAGATTTCACCGAAAGAAGCGCCGATTGCTCGCTTATGACGGGTGATTTTTAGAAAAACCTCTGTGGGACCACTTTTCACAATCTAGGTTCCCTGAGTTTAGTCTTCTCATTCTGCGGCCGTGGGAAAAAACCTAGCTCGATTCGATGCCTGGAAGGCAAAGTTGTCAGTGCTTTGCTTTCACCTTGAAATCTGCTTCGTCGGTTCCTAGAATAGCGACAATCAAGGCACCTGAACGGATGGGGTAGACGATGTGCTCCAGACGTGCGCCGTTGAAACTGTCCACCCTAACTTCCTAAGTGTCTGCCCCGTGTTACCCCACTCGTTTCGGAAGACGGCGGGACCATCTTCGTCGAAGGTGCAAGATTTCACCGAAAGAAGCGCTGATTGGTCGCTTATGATGGGTGATTTATAGAAAAACCTCCGTGGGCCCACTTTTCAGAATCCAGGTTCCTTGGGGTTAGTCTTGTCATTCTGCGGCCGTGGGAAAAAACCAAGCTCGATTCCATGCTTGGAAGGCAAAGTTGTCAGTGCTTTGCTTTCACCTTGAAATCTGGTTCGTCGGTTCCTAGAATCGCGACAATCAAGGCACCTGAATGCATGGGGTAGACGACGTGCTTGAGACGTGCGCCGTCGAAACTGTCCACCCTAACTTCCTACATGTCTGCCCCGTGCTACCCCACTCATTTCGGCAGACGGTGGGATCATCTTCGTCGAAGGTACAAGATTTCACCGAAAGAAGCGCTGATTGCTCACTTATGATGGGTGATTTTTAGAGAAACCTCCGTGGGCCCACTTTTCACAATCCAGGTTCCCTGGGGTTAGTCTTGTCATTCTGCGGCCGAGGGAAAAAACCAAGCAGGATTCCATGCCTGGAAGGCAAAGTTGTCAGTGCTTTGGTTTCACCTTGAAATCTGCTTCGTCGGTTCCTAGAATCGTGACAATCAAGGCACCTGAACAGATGGGGTAGACGACGTGCTTTTGATGTGCACCGTCGAAACTGTCCACCCTAACTTCCTACGTGTCTGCCCCATGCTACCCCACTCGTTTCGGAAGACGGCGGGACCATCTTCGTCGAAGGTGCAAGATTTCACCGAAAGAAGCGTTGATTGCTCGCTTATGATGGGTGATTTTTAGAAAAACCTCCGCTGGCCCACTATTCACAATCCAAGTTCCCTGGGGTTAGTCTTTTTATTCTGCGTCCGTGGGAAAAAACCTAGCTCGATTCCATGCCTGAAAGGCAAAGTTGTCAGTGCTTTGCTTTCACTTTGAAATCTGCTTCGTCAGTTCCTAGAATCGCGACAATCAAGGCACCTGAACGGATGGGGTAGATGACGTGCTTTGGACGTGCACCGTAGAAACTGTCCACCCTAACTTCCTACCTATCTGCCCCTTGCTACCCCACTCGTTTCGGAAGACGGCGGGACCATCTTCGTCGAAGGTGCAAGATTTCACCGAAAGAAGTGCTGATTGCTCGCTTATGATGGGTGATTTTTAGAAAAACCTCCGCGGGCCCACTTTTCACAATCCAGGTTTCCTGGGGTTAGTCTTGTCATTCTGCGGCCGTGTCGTGGTGGTGTCACGGCAGATGCCATAGATGGCTTGATTTGTGGGGCCGATGGACGCTGGAGGCACCCGGGGAGGGCTTGCGCACACGAACGCGCACATGAAGGACACAACTCAAACACACACATGGTTTTACCCAGGTTCGGGGCTCTCGTGAGGAGATAACACCCCTACTCCTGCCTATATGATCGATTTATATGGACTATCACTGATTACAAGCTTGCTCCTTGAGCTGTGATGGAAGAACAGCACGGTCTAGGCCACAACCGAGTCTCGGCGGTGCTCTCTAGCTCTCTACCGCCTATGAAAGAAATGAGTCAATGCTGGAGCGTGAGGCAAGTATGCGTGCATCCGTCCCCGTAAGAGGAGCCCCTGGTGCTCCTTATAAAGGGAAGCCCAGGGCACAAGTTAGGGCTGACATCAGTGCTGGCGTAGTCCGGACTGTAGCCACGCCCGGTCCTCTGACCGCTTCCGTCACCGCGCCGTGGCACGTCCCATCCGTCTCCTCCAACACACTGCTCCCTGGTACCGCTTCGGTCAGCGGCATGGAGGTCAGTCACTCTGGTCAAGTGGCCTCGTCCCATCGTGCAAGTGGTTCTGCGTCCTGACCCGTGATTGTAGGGACAAGACCTGCGTCTTGACCATGGCCCGAGTAAGCTTCCTTATTCGGCACAGGCATGCCGACTCCCCTGTAACTCGGTTTCACCTTCCCTGCATACAAGAAGAACAAAGAATCGATCCGACATATAACTTGCGTGATCCGACATAACCCAATGTCGGTCATCCATGACCCGGCCAGCTCCGAGTCAGCCGGTACAGTTATGTCAGTTTCGGTGACCCGGTCAACACCGAGTCAACACTTATATCGGCGTCTTGCCCCTATTCGGGGGTTGCCCCCCGACATTAGTCCCCGAAGCTGGCGCGGTCCTGCAGCCTCGGATGGAGGGCCACGGCAGGTTTACCCGAAAAACCAACATCCTTAACTGATCTCCGACATAACCTACGCCGGCGCAAATCATATGTCGGAAAGCACTTTGTAACCCTACTTGATATATCACCTTATGTCGGATCATTCCGACTTACAAGGAAAACCCCTTAACTCCTCCGGGTCATCGGCTTGCTACGTGGCAGAGCATCTCTGCCCAACGCCTCGCTCATCGTGCACGGATGGACGTGCCACAGGCATGCGTGCCACCTGTGCGACGTCGGTCGTCTCGGCCACTGTGCCCACGTAAGCACTCGAGTGCATCCTTGACCGTGCGCGCGTCTCCTCGGGTCTCGCCCGATCGCGTGTACTGCCCTTGGACCGTTGGCCTCCTGTGGCCTCCCGTGTGGCTGATCGTGCGGCGGTTAAGCCGCGACGGGGATCGTGCCACAGATCGTGGGGACGTAACTTCCCGTCCGTTACGAGATCGTGCGCAGTAACTTCCGCACACACGATCTCCTCCGCCGTAAATAAATAGGAGGAGCGGGGCAAACCTTTTCCCCCTCCCCGCATTCACTCATCCTCTTTCTCGCCTCCTCGTTCTCCTTCCCCAGCGCGCAGAGCCCAAGCAGCGCCGCACGCCACCGCGCGCAACGCCGCCGCCGTACGCACTTGCGCACCAACGCCACCGACGCACAACACCGCCGCCGTACGCCGCGACGCCGCGGTACGATCTCCTCTTCTTCTCTCTTTCTTCCTCTTTTGCGCATTGGCGCCCGGCATCTACGGGCATCCCCTTTTTCTTCACTTGTTCTTGTTCTTGCCCTTGTTCCTCACCGCGGCGACGCACCGCTCGCCGCCGGTGCCCTCACCGCCGCGGTTGCGGTGAGCCGCCGGCGGGTTAGCCGCCTTAGCCTTTCTTTTCCTCTCCTTTGCTTCTCCTCTGGATCTAGCGCTTGCTCGCCTTTTCGCATATTTTCTTCTCTTTTTCTCTCTGCTTTCACTACGGCACATCTTGCTCACCGCCGGTGAACCCATTGTTTGCAGATCTCGGTACTCTTCCATCAGGATGTCGGATGACGCCGCTCTCGAGGTGATTGACTCGGTTGAGGAAACCACCGTGGAGGGATCCACTCGGGCCTCCTGGGAAGGCTCAGATGTCGGACGAGCCGAGATTGACTGGTTGGTCCGGACGCGACGGATCCCGCCCGGAGTCGAGTGCCGAATGCCCGGCACCGAGACCACGCCGAGTCTCAAGGAGGGCGAACGAGTCGTCTTCGTCGCGCACTTCGAGCGGGGATTCGGGTTACCCGCCAGTGTGTTCTTCCGAAACTTCCTCGACAGTTTCGGTCTCCAGCCTCACCACTTGCCGGCCAACGCCATCACCACCTTATCCTCCTTCGCCTCCTTCACCGAGGGTTATCTCGGTCTCAAGGCCAGCGTCCGCGCCTGGTCCAAGTACTTCGGATTCCGGAAGCAAGTCATTCCGAATCCTGCCGACCCGACAGCTCCCAAGGTGATGACCCAGTGTGGGGCCGCCACGGTCACGCCTCGGCGCGGCTCCATCTTCCCCCGGATCAACGGCCTGGAGTCATGCCGGAAATGGCAGCGCTCCTTCTTCTACGTGAAGAACTCGACCGACGTCGACAAGATCAACTTGCCGGATTTCGTCATCGGCCCCCCCACAGCGCAACTCAACTGGGGATACAATCCAACCGATAAAGAGGCCGAGGTCAAACCAGATCCACGAAGTCGTGGGGCAGCTCCGAGCAGAAGGATTAACCGCCGACGATCTGTTGGCGACATTCATCAGCCGCCGGGTCTCACCCCTTCAGCGCCGAGTCCACAAGATCTGCCACATGAGTGGCCCTCTTGACCCGACCCGGACAAGCACGGTCGAGCTGACCAAGGCCCAGATCCGGCAGCGGGTCAAGGCCATAGCCCGGACAAGGATGACGGAAGAGTGGGAGTGGGGAATAGAACCTCACAGCCGGAACAACCTTCCGCCCCAGGTAAATAACTTGCGCCGACGTAACTTTCCCTGCCGATATAAACTCTTAAGTCGGTTCCCCTTTTTATACTCGGCCTTAATCTTTCTCCGTTTCCATTGTTCAGAGATTCGAGCGGCAAAAGAAGGAGGACGGGCGGGATCCGGCTGCCAAATGGGGTCCAGACCGGGTCGAAGCTGACTCGGTGGACCCGGATAACGACGACAACATGCCGATCCCTGATGTCGGCACAGTTCCTGTCACCGGTAAGGCTCGCGTCCGAGATTGGTCAGATGATGATGATGACGACTGTCGGATTCTAGAGGTAGAAGATCCTCTCCCGGTTTCGTTTGCTTACCCGGTGCCCTCGCCCCCAGCTGACGCGGACGACCAGGTGCTCGAGGTGGAGCCCCTCGCCACGGGACCCAAGGGCGCAGTTCGGAAACGCCCAGCAGCAGCGACCGCCGGTGCCGGAACATCCGGCGCTCCCGCGAAGAAGCAGCGGCGGGTAAAGACTGCGGCGAAGCGCCGCGAGCGCCCAGTCACTAAGGGGTAAGACTCCCCTTTCACCGACATAACCTTATATGCTTAGCCGTATTTACTTTTCTCCCTCTGACGATATAGCCTGCTGTTTTGCCTTGCAGCTCCGCCCCTCTGGAGATTCCAACCGAGCCCACTGACTCGGATCCTGTCAGGACTCCGACTCCGCCTCGGCCGGACGACACGAGGCTGCCGAGTCCGCCACGGACCAGCCCGATAGTGCCTCCAACTGTTCCGGGATCCGGGACCGGAGAGGCCGAGTCGGTAACGACCGACACATCCAAGAATCTCGGGGCCAGCACGTCGGCCCCCGAAACAGAGAAGACTGCGGCTCCAGAAGATTCGGCCCATCCGAGTCAGCCGCAGCAAGAACCGCCACAACCGCAACAGCCACAGCAGCAGCAACAGCAACAGCAGCAGCAACAGCAACAGCAGCAGCAACAGCAACAGCAACAGCAACAGCCACAGCCGCCACGACCGCAGCCACAGCCCGCTCCGACACAACCACCACGGCCATCGCCGTCTAAGTCGAAATCCGCATCGACATCCACGGCCAAGCCAACACCTCCACCGACACAACCGACGGCCAAGCCAACGCCGGCACCGGCACAACCGCAGCCACGGCCACAAACATCCAAGGCTCCAGTTCCTGCAACTGGGGAAACAACCGGAAAGGCACTGGTGACGACGGTGTACGGCTAATCCGGAACGACAGCTGGTGGTGCCAGCGAGCCGCGGGACACCCCCAGTATTATTAACCAGTACACATACCACTGACTGGGTGCATGCCCCGGTGCGAACCGACAGCGGAAAAAGCCTGGGCTCCCTCGAGCACTACAACGCGGAGTGGAATGCCGCCGACATGGGCGAAGTGAGCTCGAAGCCACCCGCGAGCCAAATCCTCTTAGAGCATCCGGTGAATCCGAGTCTGGTTGGCCAAAAGATGGCCGCAGTAAAATCTGCCCTTTTCGCCGCCGACCAAGCAGCCGCGGTAAGCTATACCGAGTAAATATAACTCGGTTTATTTTCCTTTATATATTATCCATCCCCAGTCCCCGAGATTCGGGTCGAGTGACTGAAACTCGGCTGAGTAAAGATAACTCGGGCTGAATCTTTATCAATAATATTAATATCTCTTCTTTTCAGATCTGCATGACCAAGCGCACGCAAGTGCACCGCAAACTTCTGCTGGCCCACAAAAGCCTCTCCGATAAACACAAGTTGCTGCGAGCCAAGCTGGACCAAGTAGCAGACTCGGCGCTCAAGGTTGAAGGCTTGGAGAAACGGATCTCGGAAACCGAGTGTAAGCCACACTTTGCCCTTTCAATTTGCACTTGCATCAATCTGCTCATTCTAACACTTGCTACCTCGGCACAGCCGCACATAAGGAGCGCGAGCTTGCTCACCAGGCCGAGCTAAAGAAAAATCAGGAGGAGATATCCCGGCTGAAGGCCGAGCTGGAGCTAACTCGGAGTCGAGCCGCCGAGTCGGAAAAGAGCGCTACCGAGGAAAAGCGGCTCCGAGTCGAGGAAACCCGGAAACTCCAGGAGTCGCTTGCCGAATCCAAGTCTGAGGCTACCTCGGCCAAGAGCGAGCTTCAAACTTTGCAGGCCAAGATCGCACAGTGGCTGGTGGACATCTCCAAGATAAACTCCGAGATGGACAGTAAGCTCTCTTCCCTTCTGCCTTTATTCCTTCTTTCATCTTTCTTCATCTGTAACTTATTTCGGCGCCAGCCATTCCCTACTCAGAACGCTTCCCACACACCAAGGCCGCCGCGGACAAGAGCGCGAACGAGCACCGGTTCGAGAAGATCCTAGGTGGCCCTATCTCGGCCGAGTGGGATATGGACGCCCACCTGGTGGCGCTGAAGGCTCGCTTGGGGCCGATGAGATTAATCGGGATGAACCTCCTCACTGCTGCCATCCGAGCATACAACGTCCTCTGGCCCGGGAGTGAAGCCCCTCTGATTGTTGACGAGCTGGCCACGTGCCTGCTGGCCTCCGAGGCAAGGCTTGATGACTGGCGATCATCCGCCGCCCGGGTCGGCGCCGACGAGGCGATGATGTACGTGCTATCCTGGTACGAGAAGCTCGATCTCGACAAGCTCCAGACCCTGCGCGACGGGTCAAAGTGGCTCACTGATCCGGATCACATTCGGCGTCGCCAGGAATTTGCTCACGCCCTTATCCAGTACGCCCCGGTGCACTCCTTTGTCGCTGGCGACCGGGTTCCCCAATCCGAGGAGATCCCGGTTGAAGGAGACGAAGGAGAAGGCGAAGACGAGGCCGTCGACGAAGAGATCGCAGCAGACGCTCCACCCGAGTCAGCCACCGGCACTGCTACCGGGTCCACCGCCGAGGAAACCGCAACCGAGACTCCAGCCTCTCCTTCTGCCCGAAAGGCCTCGGACTCTGCTGCTTAAACTTTTAAGAAAAAACTTAATTCGTTAAATCCCCGGAATGCCGGGTGCAGATGTAATATATACCTTGCACTTTTTATGGTTGGTACTTGACTTTTTACTTTGCAAGTTTTAACAAGTTTAGCCGTATGCCGGATCACATTGAACCGAGTCCCCGAGTTCAATTTCTTGTTTACTATACTTCTGCCATCTCTGCTCTTGCCTACCAGTCTTGGTGTCAGGCAGTCGAGTCACAAAACGACCGTTGTACAGCATACAGTACTTAGAAACTTGGGAAAATAGCCAAGGCCATCCGACATAAGGTTATTAAAAGGAAACCGAATCGCTCCTGGACCGAGTCCCCGAGTCGGTTTTCTTGTTTACTGCACCGAGTAACCTTTGCTCTTGCCTACCTTTTTCGGTGTCAGGCAGTCGAGTCACAAGATCACCAGCACAGCATACAATACTTACCAACATGGCGACACGCTTTTTAGAGCCATTCAACACAAACACATTACCTAAAAAAGGAAACCGAATCGCTCCTGGACCGAGTCCCCGAGTCGGTTTTCTTGTGTACTGCGCCTGGTAACCTTTGCTCTTGCCTACCTTTCTTGGTGTCAGGCAGTCGAGTCACAAGATCACGAGAACACAGTACACAATACTTACAGAAATGGTGATACGGTTTTTAGAGCCATCCGACACAAGGAATTAAAATACAAGGATAAAACACAGATTTGTTCAACAAGGCAGTCCCCGAGTCACTTCTCGGGGTGCCGACATTTCATTTCTTAGTTTCGAGATACATACAGTGGGTCCTTAAGAGTAGAAAGGGCGGAGGAGAGCTACATTCCAAGGGCGTTTGGTTTCCTCTCCGGATCGGTCCATCCTGTTCTTCACCTGTTTCTGAGCATCTATAAGATAGTAGGCATCATTGCTCAAAGCTTTGCTCACGATAAACGGTCCCTCCCACGGAGGTGATAGCTTGTGCATCCCGGCCGTACGCTGCACAAGCCTAAGCACGAGGTCTCCTTCTCGGAACTTGCGAGGATTCACCTTCCGACTGTGGTAACGTCGGAGATTTTGCTGATATATCGCTGACTTGGACAACGCC
The DNA here is from genome assembly GCA_012064385.1 of Puccinellia tenuiflora. Lineage (NCBI taxonomy): Eukaryota > Viridiplantae > Streptophyta > Magnoliopsida > Poales > Poaceae > Puccinellia > Puccinellia tenuiflora. Next base: position 44,863 of record QRDG01000716.1, read on the forward strand.
AACTCTCGTGCTTCCTCGAGCAAATCGACATCGTTTTCTCGGGCTTCTCTTGCCTCTGACTCGGTATATAAAGCAACTCTCGGCGAGTCGTGCTCTATGTCGGTCGGCAGAACTGCCTCCGCTCCGTAGACCAGGAAGAAAGGCGTATAGCCGGTAGAGCGATTCGGTGTAGTCCGTAGACTCCACAGTACTGCCGGGATCTCATCCAGCCAACACCCCGGAGCACGTAACAGTGGCTCAATTAGCCGGGGTTTTATACCGGATAAGACCAGAGCGTTTGATCTTTCCACTTGCCCATTCGATTGCGGATGGGCGACCGACGCCAGGTCGAGTCGGATTCTCTTTTCTTGGCAAAACCGAGCAAAGTCTCCCTCGGCGAAATTTGTGCCGTTATCAGTTATGATGCTGTGTGGGTGCCCATATCTCAGGATAATATCCTTTAAGAACGACACAGCTGTACGGCCATCACACTTTCTTATTGGTTTCACCTCGATCCACTTGGTGAACTTGTCCACCATCACCAATATGTGGGTCATGTTACCTCGGGCCGGTTTAAACGGTCCTACCATATCCAAACACCACACCGCAAAGGGCCAAGTGATGGGGATAGTCTTGAGTGCAGACGCCGGCATATGAATCTTGTTTGCAAATCTTTGACATCCTTCACACTTCCGGACTATGTCCTCTGCCTGCTGCAGAGCACTCGGCCAGTAAAACCCATATCGGAATGCTTTGGCCACAATGGCTCGGGAAGAGGCGTGATGACCGCATTCTCCCTGATGGATATCTCGGAGGATCCTTTCCCCTTCTTCTGGTTCGACACACCGCTGAAGAATGGTGGTCACGCTTCTCTTGTATAACTCTCGGTTGATGATGGTGAAAGACTTGGATCGTCTCTGTATCTGCCTGGCCGAGATCTCATCACTCGGTAGGGTGCCATCTAACATAAATGTCATGATGGGTTGGGCCCATGTCGGTACCGGACGAGTTCCGATTTCAGGCTCATCGACCTCCATGGCTTCAACCGACATAACGACGCTCGACATAGGCTGACGAGTCCCCGAGTCCTCCCAAAGGATTCCCGAGTTCCGCCAAGCAGCTTTCCAATTTTCCAACTCTGTTCTTGAGTCCGACATAACACACGAGACATCCGTGGGAGTCCCCGGGTCCTGCAGAGCAGTCCCCGAGTCCTGCGGCGCAGTCCCCGGGTTCAGCGGCTTGCTCCCGACGTCAACATCCATCGGGACGACGTCGGATTCCAGATTACCCGGGATGAATATTGAGTCTGACTCGGGTGAAGGCTTAATTGACGGCTTGTGAAGATGCTCCAGAGATACTCCGGGTGGAATGGCCTGTCGGTATGATCCGATCTTGGACAACATGTCTGCACTTTCATTCTCGGTCCGCCGGATGTGATTGAACTCGCAGCCATCAAAGAACCCCGAGATCTTTTGGACATGGAACCGGTATGCCGCCATGTTGGCATCCAGGGCAGTCCCAGTTGCCCGAGGTCTGCTGAATCACCAAATCCGAGTCACCATAACAGATTATTCGGCGAATCCCGATTTCCTTGGCCACCTTGAGTCCGTGGATCAATGCTCATACTCGGCTACATTGTTGGATGCCGCGAAATGAACTTGCAGCACATATTTCAACTGGTCTCGCTTTGGCGAGGTGAGGACCACACCGGCACCCAGGCCTTCTTTTACCTTGGACCCGTCAAAGTGCATCCTCCAGTAATTGGAGTCCGGCAGAGATGGTTCATATTCCATCTCGGCCCAGTCCACAAGAAACTCGGCCACTGCTTGAGACTTGATGGTATCTCTTCTCGCGTATTGCGGCGCATATGCCGCCAATTCGATAGCCCACTTGGCTACTCGGCCACTTGCGTCTCGGTTGCCGATGATTTCCGAGATAGGAGCTGCACTCACCACGGTTATCGGGTGCTCCTGGAAGTAATGCTTCAATTTCTTGGCCGCCAGGTACACACCATAGGTCATTTTCTGGTAGTGTGGATAATTTTGTTTCGAGGTGGAGAGCACCTCACTCAGGTAGTACACCGGCCTCTGCACGGTGGTTCCCCCTTCTTCTCGTTCTACCACCACAACGACACTGACGACTCGGTTAGTAGCTGCAATGTAAAGCAACATGGGCTCTCTCGGTAATGGCGAAGCCAATATCGGCGCAGTAGCCAACACCTTTTTCAACTCATGGAATGCCGAGTCCGCTTGCGGAGTCCAGCTAAATCTATCAGATTTTTTCATTAGCTGGTACAAAGGTAGAGCCCTTTCTCCCAACCGACCTAGAAACCGACTCAGGGAAGCCAGGCAACCCGTGAATTTTTGGACATCTCGGAGGCATCTCGGTAGCCTCATATTTTCTATTGCACGGATCTTAGTCGGATTCGCCTCGATACCTCGGCTTGACACGAGGAAACCGAGTAACTTGCCGGCCGGCACACCGAATGTACACTTATCCGGATTAAGTTTTAGTCGGAATTTTCGCAGGTTTGCGAATGTTTCTCTGAGATCATCTAACAGAGTATGCTTTTCTTTTGTTTTTATGACTATGTCGTCGACATATACCTGCACGTTTTTTCCTATCTGATCATGCAAACATTTCTGCATACAGCGCTGATAAGTAGCGCCGGCATTTCTCAAACCAAAACACATGACACGATAGCAATAAGCCCCGTACGGGGTGATAAAAGCAGTTTTTATTTGATCATCCGGGTTTAACGGGATCTGGTGAAAACCAGAGTAGGCATCCACAAAAGACAACAGCTGACATCCGGCCGTGGAGTCGATCACTTGATCGATCCGAGGCAACGGGAACGGATCTTTCGGACAAGCCTTGTTCAGGTGGGTGTAGTCGATACACATGCGCCAGACAGTAGGTGCATCTGGTTCTTCCTTCTTTTTCTCCACCAGGACCGGGTTAGCCAACCAGTCCGGGTACTTTACTTCCACGACGGCATTCGACGCGAGTAACTTGGCTAACTCGTCACCCACCGCCTTTCTTCTTTCTTCGGCGAGACGCCGAGTCGGTTGCTTCACAGGCCTAGCATCTGGCCTGACATGCAGAGAGTGCTCAGCCAACTCCCTCGGAACACCCAGCAAGTCCTGACTGGACCATGCAAAGATATCCCGATTCTCACGGAGGAAGTTGATGAGCTCGCTTTCCTATTTCTTGTCCAACCCGGCACCGATGATGACGGAGCGCTCCGGGTTAGCCTCGTCGATGCCGACCTTCTTCGATTCCTTCGCCGCCTGGAAGGTAGCAGATTGCTGCGGGTTAGCCGCACTCGGCATACCGAGTTGAGATGCCTGGGCCAAAGCCACCACCTCATGGATTCTCCTTTTCTCGGCGGCGATCACCAGTGATTCGGCCAGGGATGACCCGGCTGAGGCGCATTCCATGGAACGCTTGTAGTCTCCCGAGATGGTGATGACACCATTTGGACCCGGAAGCTTCATCTTCAGATAAGCCACATGAGTAGATGCCATGAACTTGGCGAGTGCCGGTCTGCCGAGTAAGGCATGATACGGGCTCTCGAGATCCACGACCTCGAACAGCAGACTCTCAGTCCGGCAGTTGCTTTTGTCACCAAAGGCGACATCAACCCAAATCGTGCCCATGGGTGCATGTGATACACCGGGCACAATGCCGTGAAAGGTGGTTCGGCTGGGCTGCATCATATTCTCGGTTATGCCGAGTTTCACCATGGTATCCCGGTACATGATGTTGATGCTGCTCCCGTTATCAACGAGGACCCGGGAAAACCTGACATTGATGCTGGGCCCGACGAATGTCGGATCCAACACTAGAGCATAACCTCCTGGGTTGGGCATGACCCTTGGATGGTCCCTGACGCTCCAGCTGACCTCATCCTCGGACCAGTACATGAACTTCGGCACTGCCGGCATAACGGCATTTACTTCCATAGCACGCCTGTGCTGACTTTGCTTGTCGTTGGGTTCGGTCACAAAGACCATGTAACTCTGGTGGGCCTCTCGGTACTGATTTTGCCGACTCGGACCAGCGTTGCTGCCGGGGTAGTTGGAGTTGATGTTGGCCACTTGGTTGACATCTTCAGGCCTTGTCTGGGCGTTCACCGGGATAGCGTTCGCACCCGTGAGTGATGCGGGTCGAGTTGCCGGGCCGGTGTTCTCCTGCGGGCGCCTGTTCCGGCTGCAGTTCCGGTTTGAGTGCTGAGCCGGTCTGCTGGGGTGCTTGGTGTGGTAGCTGCAGGGATCATTCGGCATCGTCCCACTGGGGCTAGCCCACTGCCTCTTGTCGCCGTTCCACGGCTTTCTCTCGCCATTCCACGGTCTTTTTTCGCCGTCCCACGGCCTCCTTCCTTCCGAGTTCTGGCCCCATATAGGACCGTCATTCTTCTGTCTCTGGCTGCTGCCGGCACCCATCTGATCTTGGTCGATGGCAGCAACCTGGTCTGACCCATACCGGTAATCCGGCCTCTCTTCCCTTCTCTTTCCTCGGTAATCCGAGCGATCACCTCGCCGACCCGATCTATCTCTGTCGACCGGGGCCAGTAAGGGCTGTGTCGGATCACCGAGCGCATAACTGTCAGCAATTGACATTGTCTCGGCCAGGGTGGCCGGCATCTCCCTCTGAAGTCTCTGCCAAAGCATGGAGCCATGTCGGCATCCTTGCGCAAACCAGGCAATGGCTTGTGACTCAATCACTCCTTCACAGGAGTTCCGGATCGTGCTCCACCGGGTTAGATATTCCCGGTCTGTTTCGTCTTCTCGCTGCCGACACATGGACAGCTGCTGAGGTCGATTCGGCCTCTTGTAAGTGCTGGAGAAGTTGCTGACAAAAGCATCGGAGAAGTCAAGCCAGCAGTCAATGCTGTTCTCCTCCAGGTTATTCAGCCAGATTCGGGCCGGTCCCTCTAGCATCTGCGGCACATACCGCACTGCCCATCTGCGACTTCCGCCGGCAATATGCACAGCGGTGACATAGTCTGTCAGCCAGTCCTCCGGCTTGGTGCTGCCGTCATAGGTCTTGGCACCCCGAGGTAACTGGAAATTCGGCACTGGGGCCTGCTTCATGATCCGGGGTCCAAAACATGCCGGACCCGGCGGGCCTTGCTCCTCCAGGAGCTCGGACAGGTAGATTCTGTCAAGCTTGTTCCGGACATCGTGTGCCGGCAACTGGCGAGTTCCCAGCCTTGCGCCGAGTGCACCCTCGGACGCCAAATCTCGGTACCTTGTGTACCCGGCCCGCTCCATGGCCGAGTAACCATCATCATATCGGTCTGCGGCCGGCTCGGCATACCCGGCACCCGCTTGACGACGAGGTGGAATGGGTACCGGATACCGAGGTGGCTGACCTTGATTCGCCGGGATAACTTGGTTCTCTTCCTGTCTGCCCTGGGCGGGTCCTGACTTTCCCCGACCGGCATTGCCTTGCTCGGCTACTTTCTTTCCGGCATAGGCCGGATCGTACGCTTGTATCTGCTTGTTCTTGCCAGAGTTCACACTCTGGCCCCTGCTCCTGCCGACATACGGCGAAGAGGCTTGTCCCTTGGACACTCCTCCGGCTCCACCATCCGAGTGAAGGAACCGAGATCCACCCGCATCCGGGTTGGCCTTGCGATAGGCCTCGTTCTGTCGGTTAGCGACAGCCACCAACTCATTGACTCGGTCCTGTTGCCTACTGCGAGCTTCACCGGTTAAACCGGCCAACTCGGCTATGGCTGCCTCTGCCGCCCTAAGGTTCTTTCCGGGCGTGCTGTATCTCGGCTTCTCGGCCGACACATGACTAGCAGTTCTAGCAGATCTAGCTCTACCATCTCTAGCTATCTCTGCATTAAGGTCTCTACCTCGGGCACGCACCTCGTCGATTCGACTAACTGGGTTTGCTGGAGTAAAACCATGAGCCGAGTTATACTCACGCATTGATATGTCGAACTCCTGCCTGACTCGGGCCACCTCCTGGGCTTCTCGGAGTATCTCCTGGCGCTGCTGCTCCAACTCCGCCTGAGTTAAAGCAACATCTGCACCCGGTGCGACTGGCGTTGCCAGCTTTTGAATCGCGTCCTGAAGAGGACTCGGCGTCACCGGCACGCTGGATGTGCTGGCCTGTGCCGCACGGTTCTCCGGTTTCTCCAAGGGCGGACGCCCTGTTCTTGCCGACCTGGTGCCGGGGTCAGCCTCGCCCGCCATGGCTTTGCCGACACCGACGCCCGGGGCGGTCATCATGACTTCCACGCAACTAGCGGGGCGAGCGGTACGCCGGCCGCGAGCTGCGCAGACTGCGGGTGGATCCGCTCCCAGCTGCACCCTTTCGGGGAACCTGCAAGGGACCTCGGTGGCGACGTAGACCGTGAGCGCGCCGAAGTCGATGAGGCATCCGTTCCGGGGCAGTGGCCTGCTGCCGAAACAGCCTGCGTTGTCGGAGATGACGTTGAGGGAGCCGAATCTGTGGACAAGGCCACAGACCACACGCTCACCCGACGCGATGATAGAGCCCGTCCGGATGTAAACTCCAGCCAGCGCCGCTGCTGGCCCCACGGTGGGCGCCAACTGTCGTGGTGGTGTCACGGCAGATGCCATAGATGGCTTGATTTGTGGGGCCGATGGACGCTGGAGGCACCCGGGGAGGGCTTGCGCACACGAACGCGCACACGAAGAACACAACTCAAACACACACACGGTTTTACCCAGGTTCGGGGCTCTCGTGAGGAGATAACACCCCTACTCCTGCCTATATGATCGATATATATGGGCTATCACTGATTTACAAGCTTGCTCCTTGAGCTGTGATGGAAGAACAGCACGGTCTGGGCCACAACCGAGTCTCGGCGGTGCTCTCTAGCTCTCTACCGCCTATGAAAGAAATGAGTCAATGCTGGGGCGTGAGGCAAGTATGCGTGCATCCGTCCCCGTAAGAGGAGCCCCTGGTGCTCCTTATAAAGGGAAGCCCAGGGCACAAGTTAGGGCTGACATCAGTGCTGGCGTAGCCCGGTCTGTAGCCACGCCCGGTCCTCTGACCGCTTCCGTCACTGCGCCGTGGCACGTCCCATCTGTCTCCTCCAACACACTGCTCCCTGGTACCGCTTCGGTCAGCGGCATGGAGGTCAGTCACTCTGGTCAAGTGGCCTCGTCCCATCGTGCAAGTGGTTCTGTGTCCTGACCCGTGATTGTAGGGACAAGACCTGCGTCTTGACCATGGCCCGAGTAAGCTTCCTTATTCGGCACAGGCATGCCGACTCCCCTGTAACTCGGTTTCACCTTCCCTGCATACAAGAAGAACAAAGAACGATCCGACATATAACTTACGTGATCCGACATAACCATATGTCGGTTAGCCATGACCCGGCCAACTCCGAGTCAGCCGGTACAGTTATGTCGGTTTCGTTGACCCGGTCAACTCCGAGTCAACACTTATATCGGCATCTTGCCCCTATTCGGGGGTTGCCCCCCGACAGGCCGTGGGAAAAAACCAAGCTCGATTCCATGATTGGAAGGCAAAGTTGTCAGTGCTTTGTTTTCACTTTGAAATCTGCTTCATCGGTTCCTAGAATCGCGACAATCAAGGCACCTGAACGGATGGGGTAGACGATGTGCTCCAGACGTGCGCCGTCAAAACTGTCCACCCTAACTTCCTATGTGTCTGCCCCGTACTACCCCACTCGTTTCGGAAGACTGCGAGACCATCTTCGTTGAAGGTGCTAGATTTCACCGAAAAAAGCGCTGATTGCTCGCTTATGACGGGTGATTTTTAGAAAAACCTCCACGGGCCCACTATTCACAATCCAGGTTCCCTGAGGTTAGTCTTGTCATTCTGCAGCCGTGGGAAAAAACCAAGCTTGATTCGATGCCTGGAAGGCAAATTTGTCAGTGCTTTGCTTTCACCTTGAAATCTGCTTCGTTGGTTCCTAGAATCGCGACAATCAAGGCACCTGAACGGATGGGGTAGATGACGTGCTTCGGACGTGCGCCGTCAAAACTGTCCACCCTAACTTCCTACGTGTCTGCCCCGTGCTACCCCTCTCGTTTCGGAAGACGGCGGGACCATCTTCGTCGAAGGTGCAAGATTTCACCGAAAGAAGCGTTGATTGGTCGCTTATGATGGGTGATTTTTAGAAAAACCTTTGTGGGCCCACTTTTCACAATCTAGGTTCCCTGAGTTTAGTCTTGTCATTCTGCGGCCGTGGGAAAAAATCTAGCTCGATTCGATGCCTGGAAGGCAAAGTTGTCAGTGCTTTGCTTTCACCTTGAAATCTGCTTCGTCGGTTCCTAGAATAGCGACAATCAAGGCACCTGAACGGATGGGGTAGACAATGTGCTTCGGACGTGTGCCGTCGAAACTGTCCACCCTAACTTCCTACGTGTCTGCCCCATGCAACCCCACTCGTTTCGGAATACGGCGGGATCATCTTCGTCAAAGGTGCAAGATTTCACCGAAAGAAGCGCTGATTGCTCGCTTATGATGGGTGATTTTTAGAAAAACCTCCGCGGGTCCACTTTTCAGAATCCAGGTTCCTTGGGGTTAGTCTTGTCATTCTGCGGTCGTGGGAAAAAACCAAGCTCGATTCCGTGCCTGGAAGGCAAAGTTGTCAATGCTTTGCTTTCACCTTGAAATCTGCTTCGTCGGTTCCTAGAATCGCGACAATAAAGGCACCTGAATGGATGGGTAGATGACGTTCTTTGGACGTGCGCCGTCGAAACTGTCCACCCTAACTTCCTACGTTTCTGCCCCGTGCTACCCCACTCGTTTCGGAAGACGGTGGGATCATCTTCGTCGAATGTGCAAGATTTCACCGAAAGAAGCGCTGATTGCTCGCTTATGATGGGTGATTTTTAGAAAAACCTCTGAGGGCCCACTTTTCACAATCCAGGTTCCCTGGGGTTAGTCTTGTCATTCTGCGGCCGTGGGAAAAAACCAAGCTCGATTCCATTCCTGGAAGGCAAAGTTGTCAGTGCTTTGCTTTCACCTTGAAATCTGCTTCGTCGGTTCCTAGAATCGCGACAATCAAGGCACATGAACGGATGGGGTAGATGACGTGCTTTGGACGTGTGCCATCGAAACTGTCCACCCTAACTTCCTACATGTCTGCCCCGTGCAACCCCAATCATTTCGGCAGACAGTGGGATCATCTTCGTCGAAGGTGAAAATTTCACCGAAAGAAGCGCTGATTGCTCGCTTATGATGGGTGATTTTTAGAAAAACCTTCGCGGGCCCACTTTTCACAATCCAGGTTCCCTGGGGTTAGTCTTGTCATTCTACGGCCATGGGAAAAAACCAAGCTCGATTCCATGCCTGGAAGGCAAAGTTGTTAGTGCTTTGGTTTCACCTTGAAATCTGCTTCGTCGGTTCCTAGAATCGTGACAATCAAGGCACCTGAACGGATGGGGTAGACGACGTGCTTTGGATGTGCGCTGTCGAAACTGTCCACCCTAACTTCCTACGTGTCTGCCCCGTGCTACCCCACTCGTTTCGGAAGACGGCGGGACCATCTTCGTCGAAGGTGCAAGATTTCACCGAAAGAAGCGCTGGTTGCTCGCTTATGACGGGTGATTTTTAGAAAAACCTTTGAGGGTCCGCTTTTCACAATCCAGGTTCCCTGAGGTTAGTCTTGTCATTCTGCGTCCGTGGGAAAAACCTAGCTCGATTCGATGCCTGGAAGGCAAAGTTGTCAGTGCTTTGCTTTCACCTTGAAATCTGCTTCGTCGGTTCCTAGAATAGCGACAATCAAGGCACCTGAACGGATGGGGTAGACGACGTGCTTCGGACGTGTGCCGTCGAAACTGTCCACCCTAACTTCCTACGTGTCTGCCCGTGCAACCCCACTCGTTTCAGAATACGGCGGGATCATCTTCGTCGAAGGTGCAAGATTTCACCGAAAGAAGCGCTGATTGCTCGCTTATGATGGGTGATTTTTAGAAAAACCTCCGCGGGGCCACTATTCACAATCCAGGTTCCCTGGGGTTAGTCTTTTTATTCTGCAGCCGTGGGAAAAAACCAAGCTCGATTCCATGCCTGGAAGGCAAAGTTGTCAGTGCTTTGCTTTCACCTTGAAATCTGCTTCGTCGGTTCCTAGAATCGCGACAATCAAGGCACCTAAACAGATGGGGTAGACGACGTGCTCCAGACGTGCGCCGTCGAAACTGTCCACCCTAACTTCCTACGTGTCTGCCCCGTGCTACCCCACTCATTTCGAAAGATGGCGGGACCATCTTCATCGAAGGTGCAAGATTTCACCGAAAGAAGCGCTGATTGCTCGCTTATAATGGGTGATTTTTAGAAAAACCTCTGCGGGCCCACTTTTCACAATCCAGGTTCCCTGGGGTTAGTCTTGTCATTCTGCGGCCGTGGGAAAAAACCAAGCTCGATTCCATTCCTGGAAGGCAAAGTTGTCAGTGCTTTGCTTTCACCTTGAAATCTGCTTCGTCGGTTCCTAGAATCGCAACAATCAAGGCACCTGAATGGATGGGGTAGACGACGTGCTTCGGACGTGTGCCGTCAAAATTGTCCACCCTAACTTCCTTCGTATCTGCCCCGTGCTACCCCACTCGTTTCGGAAGACGGTGGGATCATGTTCGTCGAATGTGCAAGATTTCACTGAAAGAAGCGCTGATTCCCTTGCTTATGATGGGTGATTTTTAGAAAAACTTCCGCGGGCCCACTTTTCACAATCCAGGTTCCCTGGGGTTAGTCTTGTAATTCTGCGGCCATGGGAAAAACCAAGCTCGATTCCATGCCTGGAAGGCAAAGTTAATAGAATCGCGACAATCAAGGCACCTGAACGAATGGGGTAGATGACCTGCTTTGGACGTGCACCATCAAAACTGTCTACCCTAACTTCCTATGTGTCTGCCCGATGCTACCCCACACTGTCACATCCCGAAAATTCGTCCCTAATGTTAGTAATGTTTTCTCACGCCTGAAAAACTTTTTCTATTTTCAAAATGTTTTCTTGAACCAGATGGGCTTTGAATTGACTGTGGCTTCGCTCTCTTGGAAATTTTCCCAATAATCTCTGATCTTTGTCGACTCCACCATGATCCCATGCCATAGTGTGGTATGTCAAACATTGTTCCACTTGGAGACTCCGAAACCCCTCCCATCGATCCCACCAAAATCCGCCACCACTATTGTATCTTGAAATAAATTCCACCGAGCTACCATGCGGATCCCTCTTACATATACCTCACTCCCGTGGAAAACATTTCATAGTCCCATGCAATAATTCCAAGTTTATTCATATTTTCTATTATGCCATTTTCAATACAAAGATTATCTGGACACCTTCCACTCATCCAAAAATTCTGCAATTTGGTGAGGAGCATGATTTAACCTCCTGAACATTACACTCCATTGTCCCAACCTCATTTGAGCAATATTTGAGGTACTTCCTTTGTAATGCCCTTTTCGTGCCTATTGCAATTTCCAAAGCTACCCCTATCCACAAAAATCATTTGGCATTGAAACTTTGCCAAGTTGACAAGATTCCATACACAACCCCATGTCCACAAAATCAGGCCCATATCGTTTGAGTAGGTGCACTTGGCATACCCATGCCATTACGGTAGTTTTTGGACACCAAATTATGTAACCCCCTTCCAGGTTGCCAATTTAGCTCAAACTCCACAGATGTACTATATACATCCTATCTAACCTACTGTTAATTTTGGGGATTTTTCTGAGATGAGGAAGACCTCTGTCATTTCATCGAACACCTTGTAGACCCTAGGTTTTCAGAAAATCTTGTTTTACAAAGTTTAGAATTCTTGAGTGATTCTCATTTTGTTGTGTTGGTCTCGTCGTTATGAACCCAGTAGTGTGACCCGTTTTCTTTTTGGAGACCCGAGTCGACGGGAACGCGACGATGCCGCTCGCATCGCGCTCTCGACGTTTCGAACACGCCCTTTGGCATGACCTAATTTATTTAGCCCTAAACCCTGCCTAATCCCCGCACAGTAACTTCACTGTGGAGTTCTGTGCAACTAGCTCGGCCTCCCTATCCAGTTTCCCGTTCTTATCTCTTCCTTTTATTTATTCTTAGAAAAATCGTAGCGTTGAATCAACGCAAGCTGCCTCCTCGTTCCCGGCTATAAGAAGAGCAGCTTGAGCTCCTCTCGTGCGGGATACCTCACTCTCCTGCCTCCCCATACTTCCCCAGTCCAGAGGAGCAAAGGGAGCTCGGCACGCCCGATCTCACGCTCGAGCTCATGCATGGCCACCATGGCCAAAGCTCGCCCGACACCCCAAGCCTCTCGCTCCCGCAGCACCTTCATTCTCCCCTCCTGGAACCCCTCTACCTCCAGCCTACCTCCTCTCCCTCCCAGTGCACTCAGAGGGGAAAGGGGTGGCCGAAACCGTCGGCACCATCCGCCCCGCACGCGTACGCGTACGCGTACAGCCATGGCCGAGCCGGACAAGCACGAGTGTGACACGACCGGGGCCTCCCTCCTCCGTCCGCGGCCTTCCCCGAGCGTTGTGGTGGGCAGCGCGCCCGTCCCCGCCATCGGCCGGCGGCCCAGTCGTCCTAGCGGTCGGCGACGAGGCCGGCCTCGCCCGGGCTCGACCCCGCGCGGCCGCCGCTGCCACGCTGGCGCCGACCGCGCCTCGCGCGTCCCAGGCCATGGTGGGGCACGGCAACCGCGCCGCCGTCCTCGGCCCCCCCGTCGCCGGCGTCCTCCCCGGCCTTTCAGTCGTCGGCGTCGGCCTTTCCCCAAGCTCCTCCCGTACAGCTCACGTACGAGAGCTGGAAGAAACCAATCGATCGATTGGCTAGTAGCGTATTTCCAGCTTTACGCTTTCTCCAGGAGAAAACGTACTTTGCTAAAATGCGCAACCAGCCCAGCCCAGTCAGAAGCAACCCGGTCTGTTTTTTTTTCCCGAGTCAGCGGCAAATAACTATCCATCGCCGAGCCATATCTTTTGAACCGTAGCTCCGTTTGAGGTGATTCAAATTTGTAAATTCATAGTTTGAAAAGATCTATCCAGTGGTATAGGTTTTACATTTTTGTAAAAAGTTTGTATACTCAGCACCCTTGTGCATTTGCGTAGGTGTTTTCCCGCGACGGCAAAACCGAGACCCTAAACCGTGACGTCCGTGACCGTCGAAACAAAATGGTGTCGATCTTCGAAGGCAAGCTAACCACTTGCTATGAACACTCAAGCAGTGCTGTTTGTTGCAGATTATCATGTCATGCGTGGTATTTTATGTGGGGCTATTCGATGCTAGCGATTCCATATGTGTACTTGCATGTTATGTCTATTTCGAGCTTAGATAATAACGCCGTGTTTCATTTCCAGTATAGTTAGCGATGCCATGTTTCACTCATCGTCCATGTGTGTAAACGATTGGCGTATGATTAATTTGTGCGCCTCGCACTTGCGTGGCTTTGTCGAACCATCTGACCAGCTAACTAAAACTAAGCGTCCCCATGATTGTTTGCTTCTTCTCCTTCGCCGAGGTGAGGAGCGGACGAATGTCGTCTTATGATCCTCGGAGTTGGGGCATTTGCCAAAAGAGTTAATTGCTTCTTCTCCCTCCGTCAAACTTGGCTGGCGTATGCCCGCCTTGACTGCGACGCTTGGGAAGCTGGCTTTCATTTGGATCTTTTTGCCAAGATCGCTGACACCACGTCGAGTTAATCCTCGAGTGGAATGGATGCCTTCTTTCTTATGATTGCTTTTCAGTTCATTTGGCGACTAAATACATGTTGGGCCCCGCCTGCGTGGATTGAGTCTCGCCTACTTTCAGTATTATTATTTCATGTACCTTTACTTTCCTGCAATACGATAAACCCATCAAGTGTGGGTTGAGTTCCGGCCGGCGACTAAATACATGTTGGGCACCGCCCACATGGATTGAATCTTGTCTACTTTTCTGTAGAGTTGTGGCGTGTGTTGGACGGTACCATGCACTACTCCCCATTCCGGCGACGATGGACTGGAGGAACCGCCGCAGTCCATGGAATGGAGGAACGGGATCGCGTGGACGCCTCCACTAACTTTTGTAGTCGATCTGTGGCTGCTACTGGCCAAAGGTATCTCTGCCATCGCCCGGTTGACGCTAACCAACTGTGCTGTTTATTTTCTTTTACTCAACCTGTGGCTGTCACTGGTCGGAGTTATCTCCGCCATCGCCCGGTTGAACTAACCATTGATTGAACTAACTATATATTGTTTGAAATATTGAGTGCAGTTTGTTTCTGTTTCATGTTGATATGATATTATGATTTTGCATTGGACTAATCTGTTTCATGTTGATATGATATTATACTTATTGTGTGGGACTAACCCTCTGTAGTTGGAATTGTTGTTGAAAGAAACTAGATTAAATGAACCAACCCTCCAAGCTTCGATAGGGTCAGTCCATAGTGCCACCAATCTGAACCTTGAACGCACTGCCACTGTCGCCCAAATGGGAGAGCCATAACCTATGTAACCTATCATGCCTCCTTTGATGCTACCCACTTGGCAAGTCTAGTCGGATACTGCATAGTTGTGGTCGGGGCTAGTCTTGTGAAGGTTCCGGAGCTAGGCGTTGCTCATGAGTTGGGGACGTGCCGGATTCACTTCGTCATATAGCCCGAGTGGTAAGTCGGTAGCTATACAAGGAGTGTCTTGGTAGCGTGAACGGTTATGTAATTGTATCTTGCCGTCGCGAAGCAAGGTGCATTTAGATGGGTGGTAACTGCAACCTCTCGAGAGTGTATCAACTAGCAGCTAGCCTTGTTCCTAGGTTATGGAACAGTTCAGTGTCGGTCACACTATTGTCCTTTGTCGAGTCCGGAGGTTAAACTTAAGTTCGGTGTGAAAGTAAGATGAACAACCTGATTTCACTAAATAAACAATAAGATGATGCAGGGAATGTTATCTCAGTTGTGAATGGTTACCCGCGTTGAGGGATGGCGGTGCGATCGTTGGGGGCCTAGAGTTAGGCCTGAGCCAACATCGTCTATGCATTACCTAGTGGATAGATGAGGCCAGTGGGCCTAGTAGTGGAAAGATGTGGTGAGTTCGTTGGGCCTAGTTGTGACAGGTTTGTTATAATACTTATTACCAATGGGTACCTCCGTTATTCGTCACAGGTAAGTTCTCTTGTCTGATCGCCGGTGCACGATCCAACCCCACCTGGCTTGGACTCTGTACTGGTGATACCCCATTATCTACTTATGCCATGATTTGTCGTACTACCCTGTTACTATCCACTTGGAATGTCGTGAGTAGACACTTGCCATGTTTAGATTATTTTCTGTCACTAGTTACTTGTTGCCTGATTGCTTGACTGTTCATGTCTTGTGGTTGTGACTTGCGAGTACATCATTGTACTCAAACTGGCTTTTCATGTGGCCAGACGTGGAGAGGATTCGTCTTCTAGAATAGCAAAGAGAGATGGAGCAAGAACGTGCTAGGATCAGTAGCCCAGCCAGATGCCTGTGGAATGGAGCCGCACCAAGACGTTGTCGTACCATTATCTTCCGCTGCCGATTAAACTCCGTCCCGTGCCATACTTAGCAATGATAAATTTTCTTGCCTTGATGGCCATGTAAACCATTTGTAGCCCTTTGGGCCTGATTGTGTAATGATATTTCCGCTATGTTGCATTGTCGTAACGTGCGTCCGGATATCCTGGGCTGGCGCACGGGGCGACCGCCTTTCTGACGACCTGTGTCAGAAGGGGGTGCCACAGAGCATGGTATCAGAGCACCAGGCTGGCTGTAGACTACCCTAGCATGGAAAACCCCACCTTACTTTTGCCCGACAACGACCCGATGGATTTCCCGTATCCGCCTAACCGGCATGGCTCGTGTTAGTCAACAGTGTGGTGCAGTAAAACTTGTCCCAATCTTACCCAACCAGACTCGCCGGTTTCTTCCTTGAGAAGGAATTGACACTACCCATTAGTATGAAACCCAAGTCCTAGCTACCTATAAAATCCCACCCTCGCTTGCTATCCTTTGCAACCCAACTCTCTTGAAGCAGATCCCGCTCAGGAATCTTATGCTCTCCTCTCTCCCAAGAACACTAGCTTGAGTTTTTAGATGGCACCCACCCTTATTTTCGAGACCACCGCTGAGTTTCGCCCCGGTTTTCCACCTCTGCTATGGGAAGCTGCTCGCGATATTATTGGTTGTGTTTCTCGCCCGGTGTACCATGTATATCGGTCTAACCTCTCCTCCTGTGTGAGCGAGTATCATGCCGATGTGTATGTCGGCACAAGTGCGTTAGGAAGCGTGGCGTGGTAAGTGAGTCAAAGCCACTTCGTGGATTCTCCTGAGATGGCTCTACAAGTTGCAGCTTGGAAATGTCTCGCTCGTGTGTGATACTTTGAAGCCGCGATGGAATCTCCTGCGTCTCGCTTTTTTCCGCCAAGATCCCTTGCAAGCCCCAGCCATCTCATGGTAAGCATCGAAGTGATGCTCAACTCAACCTTGTCCCACCTCGTAGCCTACACCACCGCTTTGGAGAGCATCCTTGTCTACCACTTAGAAGAATGCCATTCCAATAGGCAAGTCCTTGCCCGAGTCTCGCAGCCCACTAACAACAACCCAGCTCCGCAAGGACCAGTAACAATTAAACTCCAGAAGCCACCCCCATCAATGGAAGCTCTGAAGTTTGGACTCGATACCTTTCATCCAGGACCAGCCGCAACCCACAACCTCCAACCCCTTCGCAGCTTTGGCGTTGTGCCAGAAGGCATCCCTGAGACTCTAACCGTGGTGGCGAGGAGCCCAGTGGATACCAAGCTTGGCTTAGGACCAAAACTGCAAGCTCCTGAAGGCAGCAAAGTGAATGAAGCCCAGACCAAGTCCCCACCAAGTGAGGATTCCTAAGTTGGTAGGTGAGAGTTTATGAGGTTGTTTGTTCTTCTGTGTTTGCTTGTATCGCATGTTAGCTTGGTAGCTATGGAACTTGTTATTTCAACCTTGTGTAAAAAAAATGATGTTATTTGTTCGCTTGTTAACTACTTGGTTGACATGCGACAAAACACCATGCCTTTCTTCCTTTTAAAAGTTTTGAACAAATGACAGAACACTTAAAACAGGATGTGTATGTGAACCAAGACACATATGCCCACCTGTAAAATTAACACAACAGTTGAATGGGATATTGTTTTCTAGTAGGAAAAAAATATTTTGATGTGTTGCACGACTCTAACCATTAAGTGGATGTATTTGAGGATACACTGTACCCATGGTTCCCCGCTCACTTGATAATTCATGTGTAGATCTGGTTTGATTTGCCATGCTTGTGTTGGTTGAACTAAAAACCTTAGATTTAATTTTTATAACCATAGTAACAAATGCTATGTTGATTGATTTCGTGAGCCCTTGCCATGCCATCCTTAGAATGCATGGAGTGTGATATAAATATCATGCTTGGATAATATTTTTGTTCTAGTAAAATATCCTGCTGAGTGTTGATCCTTTTTAGTGCTAAACTTCAGTATTTTGTAGAAAAGGGTTTTGCATAAAGTTTTTCAAATATAGGGGTATATTAAACCATACAAGAAATATCTCGTATAACTTCGATAATCTCCGTAAGTCTCCGAATCTCGGGACGAGATTCTTTTTAAGGGGGGAAGGTTTGTCACATCCCGAAAATTCGTCCCTAATGTTAGTAATGTTTTCTCACGCCTGAAAAACTTTTTCTATTTTCAAAATGTTTTCTTGAACCAGATGGGCTTTGAATTGACTGTGGCTTCGCTCTCTTGGAAATTTTCCCAATAATCTCCGATCTTTGTCGAGTCCACCATGATCCCATGCCATAGTGTGGTATGTCAAACATTGTTCCACTTGGAGACTCCGAAACCCCTCCCATCGATCCCACCAAAATCCGCCACCACTATTGTATCTTGAAATAAATTCCACCGAGCTACCATGCGGATCCCTCTTACATATACCTCACTCCCATGGAAAAACATTTCATAGTCCCATGCAATAATTCCAAGTTTATTCATATTTTCTATTATGCCATTTTCAATACAAAGATTATCTGGACACCATCCACTCATCCAAAAATTCTGCAATTTTGGTGAGGAGCATGATTTAACCTCCTGAACATTACACTCCATTGGCCCAACCTCATTTGAGCAATATTTGAGGTACTTCCTTTGTAATGCCCTTTTCGTGCCTATTGCAATTTCCAAAGCTACCCCTATCCACAAAAATCATTTGGCATTGAAACTTTGCCAAGTTGACAAGATTCCATACACAACCCCATATCCACAAAATCAGGCCCATATCGTTTGAGTAGGTGCACTTGGCATACCCATGCCATTACGGCAGTTTTTGGACACCAAATTATGTAACCCCCTTCCAGGTTGCCAATTTAGCTCAAACTCCACAGATGTACTATATACATCCTATCTAACCTACTGTTAATTTTGGGGATTTTTCTGAGATGAGGAAGACCTCTGTCATTTCATCGAACACCTTGTAGACCCTAGGTTTTCAGAAAATCTTGTTTTACAAAGTTTAGAATTCTTGAGTGATTCTCATTTTGTTGTGTTGGTCTCGTCGTTATGAACCCAGTAGTGTGACCCGTTTTCTTTTTGGAGACCCGAGTCGACGGGAACGCGACGATGCCGCTCGCATCGCGCTCTCGACGTTTCGAACACGCCCTTTGGCATAACCTAATTTATTTAGCCCTAAACCCTGCCTAATCCCCGCACAGTAACTTCACTGTGGAGTTCTGTGCAACCAGCTCGGCCTCCCTATCCAGTTTCCCGTTCTTATCTCTTCCTTTTATTTATTCTTAGAAAAATCGTAGCGTTGAATCAACGCAAGCTGCCTCCTCGTTCCCGGCTATAAGAAGAGCAGCTTGAGCTCCTCCCGTGCGGGATATCTCACTCTCCTGCCTCCCCATACTTCCCCAGTCCAGAGGAGCAAAGGGAGCTCGGCACGCCCGATCTCACGCTCGAGCTCATGCATGGCCACCATGGCCAAAGCTCGCCCGACACCCCAAGCCTCTCGCTCCCGCAGCACCTTCATTCTCCCCTCCTGGAACCCCTCTACCTCCTGCCTACCTCCTCTCCCTCCCAGTGCACTCAGAGGGGAAAGGGGTGGCCGAAACCGTCGGCACCATCTGCCCCGCACACGTACGCGTACGCGTACAGCCATGGCCGAGCCAGACAAGCACGAGCGTGACACGACCGGGGCCTCCCTCCTCCGTCCGCGGCCTTCCCCGAGCGTTGTGGTGGGCAGCGCGCCCGTCCCCGCCATCGGCCGGCGGCCCAGCCGTCCTAGCGGTCGGCGACGAGGCCGGCCTCGCCCGGGCTCGACCCCGCGCGGCCGCCGCTGCCACGCTGGCGCCGACCGCGCCTCGCGCGTCCCAGGCCACGGTGGGGCACGGCAACCGCGCCACCGTCCTCGGCCCCCCCGTCGCCGGCGTCCTCCCCGGCCTTTCAGTCGCCGGCGTCGGCCTTTCCCCAAGCTCCTCCCGTACAGCTCACGTACGAGAGCTGGAAGAAACCAATCGATCGATTGGCTAGTAGCGTATTTCCAGCTTTACGCTTTCTCCAGGAGAAAACGTACTTTGCTAAAATGCGCAACCAGCCCAGCCCAGTCAGAAGCAACCCGGTCTGTTTTTTTTTTCCCGAGTCAGCGGCAAATAACTATCCGTCGCCGAGCCATAACTTTTGATCCGTAGCTCCGTTTGAGGTGATTCAAATTTGTAAATTCATAGTTTGAAAAGATCTATCCAGTGGTATAGGTTTTACATTTCTGTAAAATGTTTGTATGCTCAGCACCCTTGTGCACTTGCGTAGGTGTTTTCCCGCGACGGCAAAACCGAGACCCTAAACCGTGACGTCCGTGATCGTCGAAACCAAATGGTGTTGATCTTCGAAGGCAAGCTAACCACTTGCTATGAACACTCAAGCAGTGCTGTTTGTTGCAGATTATCATGTCATGCGTGGTATTTTATGTGGGGCTATTCGATGCTAGCGATTCCATATGTGTACTTGCATGCTATGTCTATTTCGAGCTTAGATAATAACGCCGTGTTTCATTTCCAGTATAGTTAGCGATGCCATGTTTCACTCATCGTCCATGTGTGTAAACGATTGGCGTATGATTAATTTGTGCGCCTCGCACTTGCGTGGCTTTGTCGAACCATCTGACCAGCTAACTAAAACTAAGCGTCCCCATGATTGTTTGCTTCTTCTCCTTCGCCGAGGTGAGGAGCGGACGAATGTCGTCTTATGATCCTCGGAGTTGGGGCATTTGCCAAAAGAGTTAATTGCTTCTTCTCCCTCCGTCAAACTTGGCTGGCGTATGCCCGCCTTGACTGCGACGCTTGGGAAGCTGGCTTTCATTTGGATCTTTTTGCCAAGATCGCTGACACCACGTCGAGTTAATCCTCGAGTGGAATGGATGCCTTCTTTCTTATGATTGCTTTTCAGTTCATTTGGCGACTAAATACATGTTGGGCCCCGCCTGCGTGGATTGAGTCTCGCCTACTTTCAGTATTATTATTTCATGTACCTTTACTTTCCTGCAATACGATAAACCCATCAAGTGTGGGTTGAGTTCCGGCCGGCGACTAAATACATGTTGGGCACCGCCCACGTGGATTGAATCTCGTCTACTTTTCTGTAGAGTTGTGGCGTGTGTTGGACGGTACCATGCACCACTCCCCATTCCGGCGACGATGGACTGGAGGAACCGCCGCAGTCAATGGAATGGAGGAACGGGATCGCGTGGACGCCTCCACTAACTTTTGTAGTCGATCTTTGGCTGCTACTGGCCGAAGGTATCTCCGCCATCGCCCGGTTGACGCTAACCAACTGTGCTATTTATTTTCTTTTACTCAACCTGTGGCTGTCACTGGTCGGAGTTATCTCCGCCATCGCCCGGTTGAACTAACCATTGATTGAACTAACTATATATTGTTTGAAATATTGAGTGCAGTTTGTTTCTGTTTCATGTTGATATGATATTATGATTTTGCATTGGACTAATCTGTTTCATGTTGATATGATATTATATTTATTGTGTGGGACTAACCCTCTGTTGTTGGAATTGTTGTTGAAAGAAACTGGATTAAATGAACCAACCCTCCAAGCTTCGATAGGGTCAGTCCATAGTGCCACCAATCTGAACCTTGAATGCACTGCCACTGTCGCCCAAATGGGAGAGCCATAACCTATGTAACCTATCATGCCTCCTTTGATGCTACCCACTTGGCAAGTCTAGTCGGATACTGCATAGTTGTGGTCGGGGCTAGTCTTGTGAAGGTTCCGGAGCTAGGCGTTGCTCATGAGTTGGGGACGTGCCGGATTCACTTCGTCATAAGACTTAGCCCGAGTGGTAAGTCGGTAGCTATACAAGGAGTGTCTTGGTAGCGTGAACGGTTATGTAATTGTATCTTGCCGTCGCGAAGCAAGGTGCATTTAGATGGGTGGTAACTGCAACCTCTCGAGAGTGTATCAACTAGCAGCTAGCCTTGTTCCTAGGTTATGGAACAGTTCAGTGTCGGTCACACTATTGTCCTTTGTCGAGTCCGGAGGTTAAACTTAAGTTCGGTGTGAAAGTAAGATGAACAACCTGATTTCACTAAATAAACAATAATATGATGCAGGGAATGTTACCTCAGTTATGAATGGTTACCCGCGTTGGGGGATGGCGGTGCGATCGTTGGGGGCCTAGAGTTAGGCCTGAGCCAACATCGTCTGTGCATTACCTAGTGGATAGATGAGGCTAGTGGGCCTAGCAGTGGAAAGATGTGGTGAGTCCATTGGGCCTAGTTGTGACAGGTTTGTTATAATACTTATTACCAATGGGTACCTCCGTTATTCGTCACAGGTAAGTTCTCTTGTCTGATCGCCGGTGCACGATCCAACCCCACCTGGCTTGGACTCTGTACTGGTGATACCCCATTATCTACTTATGCCATGATTTGTCGTACTACCCTGTTGCTATCCACTTGGAATGTCGTGAGTAGACACTTGCCATGTTTAGATTATTTTCTGTCACTAGTTACTTGTTGCCTGATTGCTTGACTGTTCATGTCTTGTGGTTGTGACTTGCGAGTACATCATTGTACTCAAACTGGCTTTTCATGTGGCCAGACGTGGAGAGGATTCGTCTTCTAGAATAGCAAAGAGAGATGGAGCAAGAACGTGCTAGGATCAGTAGCCCAGCCAGATGCCTGTGGAATGGAGCCGCACCAAGACGTTGTCGTACCATTATCTTCCGCTGCCGATTAAACTCCGTCCCGTGCCATACTTAGCAATGATAAATTTTCTTGCCTTGATGGCCATGTAAACCATTTGTAGCCCTTTGGGCCTGATTCTGTAATGATATTTCCGCTATGTTGCATTGTCGTAACGTGCGTCCGGATATCCTGGGCTGGCGCACGGGGCGACCGCCTTTCTGACGACCTGTGTCAGAAGGGGGTGCCACACACACGTTTCGGAAGACGGCGGGACCATCTTCGTGGAAGGTGCAAGATTTCACCGAAAGAAGCGCTGATTGCTCGCTTATGACGGGTGATTTTTAGAAAAAAACCTCTACGGGCCCACTTTTCACAATCTAGGTTCCCTGAGGTTAGTCTTGTCATTCTGCGGCCATGGGAAAAAACCTAGCTCGATTCGATGCCTGGAAGGCAAAGTTGTCAGTGCTTTCCTTTCACCTTGAAATCTGCTTAGTCGGTTCCTAGAATCGCGAAAATCAAGGCACCTGAACGGATGGGGTAGACGACATGCTTTGGACGTGCGTCGTCGAAACTGTCCACCCTAACTTCCTACGTGTCTGCCCCGTGCTACCCCACTCGTTTCGGAAGACGGCGGGACCATCTTCGTCGAAGGTGCAAGATTTCACCGAATGAAGCGCTGATTGCTCGCTTATGATGGGTGATTTTTATAAAAACCTCTGCGGGCCCACTTTTCACAATCCAGGTTCCCTGACGTTAGTATTTTCATTCTGCGGCCGTGGGAAAAAACCTAGCTCGATTCGATGCCTGGAAGGCAAAGTTGTCAGTGCTTTGCTTTGACCTTGAAATCTGCTTCGTCGGTTCATAGAATAGCGACAATCAAGGCACCGGAACGAATGGGGTAGATGATGTGCTTTGGACGTGTGTCGTCGAAACTGTCCACCCTAACTTCCTACGTGTCTGCCCCGTGCAACCCCACTCGTTTCGGAAGATGGCGGGACCATCTTCGTCGAAGGTGCAAAATTTCACTGAAAGAAGCGCTGATTGCTCGCTTATGATGGGTGATTTTTAGGAAAAACCTCCATGGGCCCACTTTTCACATCCAGGTTCCCTGGGGTTAGTCTTCTCATTCTGCGGCCGTGGGAAAAAACCAAGCTCGATTCCATGCCTGGAAGGCAAAGTTGTCAGTGCTTTTCTTTCACCTTGAAATCTGCTTCGTCGGTTCATAGAATCGCGACAATCAAGGCACCTGAACAGATGGGGTAGACGACGTGCTTTGGACGTGCACCATCGAAACTGTCCACCCTAACTTCCTATGTGTCTGCCCCGTACTACCCCACTCGTTTCGGAAGACGGCGGGACCATCTTCGTCGAAGTTGCAAGATTTCACCGAAAGAAGCGCTGATTGCTCGCTTATGACAGGTGATTTTTAGAAAAACCTCTACGGGCCCACTTTTCACAATCCAGGTTCCCTGAGGGTAGTCTTGTCATTCTGCGGCCGTGGGAAAAAACCAAGCTTGATTCGATGCGTGGAAGGCAAAGTTGTCAGTGCTTTGCTTTCACCTTGAAATCTGCTTCATCGGTTCCTAGAATCGCGAAAATCAAGGCACCCGAACGGATGGGGTAGACGATGTGCTCCAGACGTGCGCCATCGAAACCGTCCACCCTAACTTCCTACGTGTCTGCCCCGTGCTACCCCACTCGTTTCGGAAGACGGCGGGACCATCTTCGTTGAATGTGCAAGATTTCACCGAAAGAATCGCTGATTGCTCGCTTATGATGGGTGATTTTTAGAAAAACCTCCACGGGCCCACTTTTCATAATCCAAGTTCCCTGGGGTTAGTCTTGTCATTCTGCAGCCGTGGGAAAAAACCAAGCTCGATTCCATGCCTGGAAGGCAAAGTTGTCAGTGCTTTGCTTTCATCTTGAAATCTGCTTCGTCGGTCCCTAGAATCACGACAATCAAGGCACCTGAACGAATGGGGTAGACGACCTGCTTTGGACGTGCACCATCAAAACTGTCTACCCTAACTTCCTATGTATCTGCCCGATGCTACCCCACACGTTTCGGAAGACGGCGGGACCATCTTCGTGGAAGGTGCAAGATTTCACCGAAAGAAGCGCTGATTGCTCGCTTATGACGGGTGATTTTTAGAAAAAAACCTCTACGGGCCCACTTTTCACAATCCAGGTTCCCTGAGGTTTGTCTTGTCATTATGCGGCCATGGGAAAAAACCAAGCTCGATTCGATGCCTGGAAGGCAAAGTTGTCAGTGCTTTGCTTTCACCTTGAAATCTGCTTTGTCGGTTCCTAGAATCGCGAAAATCAAGGCACCTGAACGGATGGGGTAGACGACATGCTTCGGACGTGCGCCGTCGAAACTGTCCACCCTAACTTCCTACGTGTCTGCCCCGTGCTACCCCACTCGTTTCGGAAGACGGCGGGACCATCTTCGTCGAAGGTGCAAGATTTCACCGAAAGAAGCGCTGATTGCTCGCTTATGATGGGTGATTTTTAGAAAAACCTCTGCGGGCCCACTTTTCACAATCCAGGTTCCCTGACGTTAGTCTTTTCATTCTGTGGCCGTGGGAAAAAACCTAGCTCGATTCGATGCCTGGAAGGCAAAGTTGTCAGTGCTTTGCTTTGACCTTGAAATCTGCTTCGTCGGTTCCTAGAATAGCGACAATCAAGGCACCGGAACGGATGGGGTAGACGACGTGCTTTGGACGTGTGTCGTCGAAACTATCCACCCTAACTTCCTACGTGTCTGCCCCGTGCAACCCCACTCGTTTCGGAAGATGGCGGGACCATCTTCGTCGAAGGTGCAAGATTTCACTGAAAGAAGCGTTGATTGGTCGCTTATGATGGGTGATTTTTAGGAAAAACCTCCATGGGCCCACTTTTCACATCCAGGTTCCCTGGGGTTAGTCTTCTCATTCTGCGGCCGTGGGAAAAAACCAAGCTCGATTCCATGCCTGGAAGGCAAAGTTGTCAGTGCTTTTCTTTCACCTTGAAATCTGCTTCGTCGGTTCATAGAATCGCGACAATCAAGGCACCTAAACAGATGGGGTAGACGACGTGCTTTGGACGTGCACCATCGAAACTGTCCACCCTAACTTCCTATGTGTCTGCCCCGTACTACCCCACTCATTTCGCAAGACGGCGGGACCATCTTCGTCGAAGGTGCAAGATTTCACCGAAAGAAGCGCTGATTGCTCGCTTATGACAGGTGATTTGTAGAAAAACCTCTACGGGCCCAGTTTTCACAATCCAGGTTCCCTGAGGGTAGTCTTGTCATTCTGCGGCCGTGGGAAAAAACCAAGCTTGATTCGATGCGTGGAAGGCAAAGTTGTCAGTGCTTTGCTTTCACCTTGAAATCTGCTTCATCGGTTCCTAGAATCGCGAAAATCAAGGCACCCGAACGAATGGGGTAGACGATGTGCTCCAGACGTGCGCCATCGAAACCGTCCACCCTAACTTCCTACATGTCTGCCCCGTGCTACCCCACTCGTTTCGGAAGACGGCGGGACCATCTTTGTTGAAGGTGCAAGATTTCACCGAAAGAAGCGCTGATTGCTCGCTTATGATGGGTGATTTTTAGAAAAACCTCCACGGGCCCACTTTTCACAATCCAGGTTCCCTTGGGTTAGTCTTGTAATTTTGCGGCCGTGGGAAAAACCAAGCTCGATTGCATGCCTGGAAGGCAAAGTTGTCAGTGCTTTGCTTTCTCTTTGAAATCTGCTTCATCGGTTCATAGAATCGCGACAATCAAGGCACCTGGACAGATGGGGTAGACGACGTCATTTGGACGTGCACCATCGAAACTGTCCACCCTAACTTCCTATGTGTCTGCCCCGTACTACCCCACTCGTTTCGGAAGACGGCGGGACCATCTTCGTCGAAGGTGCAAGATTTCACCGAAAGAAGCGCTGATTGCTCGCTTATGACAGGTGATTTTTAGAAAAACCTCTACGGGCCCACTTTTCACAATCCAGGTTCCCTGAGGGTAGTCTTGTCATTCTGCGGCCGTGGGAAAAAAGCAAGCTTGATTCGATGCGTGGAAGGCAAAGTTGTCAGTGCTTTGCTTTCACCTTGAAATCTGCTTCATCGGTTCCTAGAATTGCGACAATCAAGGCACCTGAAGGGATGGGGTAGACAACGTGCTTCGGACGTGCGCCGTCGAAACTGTCCACCCTAACTTCCTACATGTCTGCCCCGTGCTACCCCTCTGGTTTCGGAAGACGGCGGGACCATCTTCGTCGAAGGTGCAAGATTTCACAGAAAGAAGCACTGATTGCTCGCTTATGACGGGTGATTTTTAGAAAAACCTCTGCGGGCCCACTTTTCACAATCCAGGTTCCCTGAGTTTAGTCTTGTCATTCTGCGGCTGTGGGAAAAAACCTAGCTCGATTCGATGCCTGGAAGGCAAAGTTGTCAGTGCTTTGCTTTCACCTTGAAATCTGCTTTGTCGGTTCCTAGAATAGCGACAATCAAGGCACCTGAACGGATGGGGTAGATGACGTGCTTTGGACGTGTGCCGTCGAATCTATCCACCCTAACTTCCTACGTGTCTGCCCCGTGCAACCCCACTCGTTTCGGAATACGGCGGGATCATCTTCGTCAAAGGTGCAAGATTTCACTGAAAGAAGCGTTGATTGCTCTCTTATGATGGGTGATTTTTAGAAAAACCTCCATGGGCCCACTTTTCACAATCCAGGTTCCTTGGGGTTAGTCTTTTCATTCTGCGGCCATGGGAAAAAAACCAAGCTCGATTCCATGCCTGGAAGGCAAAGTTGTCAGTGCTTTGCTTTCACCATGAAATCTGCTTCGTCGGTTCCTAGAATCGCGACAATCAAGGCACTTGAACGGATGGGGTATACGATGTGCTCCAGACGTGCGCCGTTGAATCTGTCCACCCTAACTTCCTAAGTGTCTGCCCCGTGCTACCCCACTCGTTTCGGAAGACGGCGGGACCATCTTCGTCGAAGGTGCAAGATTTCACCGAAAGAAGCGCTGATTGCTCGCTTATGATGGGTGATTTTTAGAAAAACCTACGCGGTCCCACTTTTCACAATCCAGGTTCCCTGGGTTTAGTCTTGTCATTCTGCGGCCGTGGGAAAAAACCAAGCTCGCTTCCATGCCTGGAAGGCAAAGTTGTCAGTGCTTTGCTTTCACCTTGAAATCTGCTTCGTCGGTTCCTAGAATCGCGACAATCAAGGCATCTGAATGGATGGGGCAGACGACGTGTGTAACATCCCAGAATTAATAAAAGTATTATTAATTCCAAAAATGAGGGCCAACAAATTTTTTTTATGTGTGATTGCTTGTGTTTTGTTGATGATGTGTGTTTGCTAATTAATAATACCAATAAAGGGTGAAGTGACAAAATAAAAACCCCACACATAAACTCATGTGACAAGTGCAACACACAAATTTCTCTAAAATGGGAAATTAATATTTTCTTCAAAACAAAATTTAGTGGGGTGACATGATGCTCACCTCCACTTTTCTCTTATACCTTTTTCCCTCTTCAAAATATATTTTCAAAAACCTAAATTTAAAATCCTAAAATTCTTTCTTTATCGTTCAAAATCACCAAATGTGCCATGAAGCACTTATCCAATAAATTATATCATGTCACTAAAAATCTCTATTAATACATATGGAGCCAAGTGTGGAAGAAAAATTCAAGAAATTTGAATTAAAATTTCGTTGACACATTCTGTCGAACACCTGGAGGGCAGAGCCCGAGTTCATCCCCAAACCGAAGAACTCAAGGATCAATCGATGGATTTCGGCGTTTGCTCTTCGATTCGTTGCGCCACACCACTCCGCTCCACCCCACGGACCTGTCCAGCGATTCAATTTGGCAAGGGAGCCGCCCTTGCCGTCGCATTGATCGCCGCCACCCCGGGAGCATGTGCTCCTGTCGCCATGCCACCGTGTCGCTCCTGTGGAGGTGGCCACCCCGCAGCCCTAGCACCGCGCCGCACTCTCCACCTCTCTCCTCTCCTGCCGTTGGACAACCCTGGGCCCCGCGTGCGTGTTTAACCACGCCCGTGCGTGCCCGTGCGCCGCCCAAGCGCCCAGAGCGCGCCGCGGCCGTCCCCCCCTGCTGAGCTCACGCCACGCTGCCAACCGCGTCTCTCCATGTCCCACACCCTAGCCGCACCGTAGCCGCCCTCTACGGCTAGCCATCGCGCCCCCTGCACCACTCCCGCGCCATGTCCACCATGGACCGGCCGTCGGGCTATAAAACGAGCCGCCCCGAGCTCAAATTTGCCCACACCTCACCACCCCAGCCCTCTCCCGCACCACACCACCTCAAGCACACCGCCAGGAGGGCGGTGACGCTGCTGTAGCACCGCTGCTGCCGCGGAGCCTCTGCACGCTCCGCCGCTACCGAGGTGGTCGACGATGGCAATGTGGCCATGCTGCCGCCTCTCTCTCTCTCTCTCTCTCTTTCCCTCCCTTAACCCTTTGCCGTGCTTCACCACCACCGCACGCTCACGCCCGCGCCGTCTCTTGCACAGGGACGCCGTCAGGAGCTCGCTGGAGTCAGAGCACAGCCGCGGAGGAGGAGCTGCTCGCCGCCTACGAACCCGTGCACCCCAGGCCCTGTAACCTCACCAGCAAGCTTCCCCGAGCCACCGCCGTCGATCTACGTCATCCCCGCATCCTCCCGAGCCCCCTAGGTGAGCCAATCATCCACCACCGTGTCGCCGGCGCGGCGGCACCGCCAAAATTTGGTCGCCGCCGATGCCTTGAATCTGGGCCGTTGGATCCAGATCCGACGGCAACTTACCGGTTCAGATTTCGCCGAAAACTGCTAAGTCCAGAGAAAACAATTTAGATTAGCTAACTTTGCAAACAATTTATGGAAAATCTACTGCACCAAAATATATAATCTTTACATGGTTGAAAAGATCTAGTTTCATAGATTCATATGAAACTTTTAGTTTTCCAAAATAAATAGTTTAGCATCCTTGAATAATTAGGCAAAGTAGCTATGTTTTGTCTGTTCCAGAAAAACTTCTAAAACAGATAATTGGTTCTGTCTTTAGCTGTTAATATTAATTCCCCTAGATTTATTTAGGAGCATTTCTTGGCATAGCATGTTAGTATGGGTAGTGTACTGGCATGAACAAGTATTGAGAACCCCAGAATAAAATCCTTGTAAAAGATTTAAATTCAGGAAGATAGCTAATCGGTTTAGTTCACCACATGAAATACCAAAGATAGCCAACTTCCCATGCAAGTTCCTATTTAACCAGAGACCTAAAAATGACAAACTAAAATTTAGTAGCTAGTAAAACATGCCATCTTCACATAGATGCAGGCCATGATCTTCTTGGATAAATCCCCGATTCAAAATAAAAATGACAAATGTGCTAGCTGTTAAACTTAACAGAGTGAAACTTTCTGTCAGAAATTTGGTTAGAACTTTAAAAATCAATATCTCGAGATCTAGGAATCTAAAAATAGCAAATGAAAATGTTCTGGAAAGCTTATGAAAATATCTAGCTCACTAAAGTGGTTTCACTCCTAAACTTGTTTGTTTCTGATACTCAATTAACTCAAATGAGGTCAAACCAATTTTGTTAGATCACATTTAATCATTTCTAGCTACCCCTAAAAGGATTTAATTTTTGAATAAAATTAACTTGAGTTGTAGCAAAAACTAGGAAATTGACTTTCTGGATTGAAACATCAATACAGGGAGTTTAATAACTCAAATTGAATTAAATCCAATTGGGTTGTCTTCTACACATCAGTAGCTTTCTATAGAAATTTAGTTCATATTTTTGTGACCAACAGAACACAAGTTATGCAATTAAACATGCACCACTAGTTCTGCCATATTTAAGACCTAATTAAATAATAGTTAATTCAATTAAATTGAAACCAAATTATGTTGCTTCGTGAGTGCAGTAGCTATGTGTGATGCATGAGAGTGGTTGTGATGCTTGATTGAGTAGTTTGGTAATGATATGTATTACTTGTTTATTCTTATGTTAGATCATTTTTGTGTAATTAATACGACTACCTTGCTTGTTAAACTTGGTGGTCTTTAAGTGGAGTATCTAGCAATATCTCTACCATAGCTTGGTAAGATATTTAGAATTACAGCAAGTAATTGGTGGCTTAACTTTTGTCTGAAGTATTTCCTATTCGGGTAAAGATGCTTAATCACAACTTTAAACATATTTTTATAAACAGGAGTAGTGTGGTGATTGCCAAACTTGTTTGTTAAATAATAGTTTTCCATCATGATTGTTGTTTGTTAGTATTGCTTGATGTCTGTTGTTAGAGTGCTCTACTGTGTGTTGATTGTGTTCTTTCCTTTTTGCGACGCTAGATATAAACGCTACCTGGGTGATATTGGAAAGGACTTATTGGAGAAGAATCAGAGTTTATTTCTTTGATCAGTGAGGAGAAGTCCAGGGACATTATGCTGAAAACAGGCAAGCTACTTCTCTGAGCTTGCATTTATATACGTCTATTTTGATTTACATGTCTTACCTATAAAGAGCATAAATGACTTAAGTGATTTTTGCCACTAAAGCTATGATTTTTAAAACCCTTTTCCAAAATACAAGTATATTATTTTGACACCCTATATGGAAGTATTGGGTGGAAAAAAATTTCTTTTTCAAACTATAGGATGGGAAAAGAAAAAAATATTGTTTACTCAAAACTCTTTTGGAAGTACTTGGATAAATGTGGAATGCCGTGAGATCGGTGTTGAAGTGGAGAAATGGTGAATGGTGATGTTTATGAAAAATGCACATTGAGTCCTTGTACTTACTGAACAGCCAATAACCTGTGCGACCACATCTACCCACATATGGGAAAGGGCGTAGTCATATAATTTGCTCCTGCTAGTATGGGATGCCTCAATAACGAGGATGACCTCGTTCCATGAGGGGATGGTCATGGCGACCTACCCCCTGACCTGGGTCTCAGTGTCTGATGGACGGGGGATTGAAGGGCTCTGCTCGCCGGGCAGAACTACGAGTCCTCACATCTAGGTTCCTCGATGGGGGATCCTGTACTAGGTGTCGAAGGAATGGTGAATTCGTAGCGGTAGGGTCCTATACTAGCATGAGCAAAGGACAGGCTATGGTCGGTGGCTCAACTTCGCATACACCTTGTATGGCGGGACGTGGCAGACACGATGAGTTACCGGATGGGTGTGGGAAAAGCGTGCTACCTCTGCAGAGTGTAAAACTATTCGAATAGCCGAGTCCTCGGATATGGACAGCTGGAACGAACTGCTCGGACCTATGTGCAACGTTTTGGAAAAGTTGTAATTTAAACGAAACAAATGTGGAGGTGATGTCACCCAACTATACCCAATGGAGTGGTATGAGTTGTGGAGATAAATGGACCATGATGAGACATGGTCGGGAAAAAGGAGGAGTTTTGGAGAAATAAACAAAATGGTGATTTTCCGGGAAAAACGTTTTTAAAAAGGGACCTCTTACCTTTTTCAACAAACATCTACTTTCGGGAAAAAGTTTTAAAAGAGGTTTCTTACAAAGGCCGATTTATGGGAAAAAGATCTAAACGCCTTCTTTTCTTTTAACAAAGGCTTTAGATGTTTTCGAAAATATACCAGGGTTATGAAAAGTTATAAAAATTCTCCTTATTTTTCTTCAACGAAAGTTATAGAGTTTTCAAACAAAGTTTTATTAAACAAAAGTCTAGCCTTCTCTTTTCAATGAGGATAGAGTTTTCAAAACAAACAAAGTTTTACTCAAAACTATAAGAAGTGTAGTGCATGCTCATTCGGGGGGGGGGGGGGGAGTAGTTTGCGAGTACAATCAAATGTACTCATATTGGTTTCGTCCCTGGCTATTGTCTTAGCCAGATTCTAAAGAAGAGCAGCATAAAGAAGCAGACGGAAATGACGTCAATGCGAACTAGGGCGCTTCCCAGTCAGTTGCCTGTAGGGTTAAGGCGAATGACTTGGGCTCCACGTTGTTTGGTGATTTTCGCTGCAAGTACCTATTGAAGATTATGACTTCAATCAAGTAAGTAAATTCCTTCGGTATTTATGGATGTTCTTTGATTACCAGTTTGATTGTGCTCAGCGACACACTGATCATGGGATCGCTGATGTAGGCACAAGGGTATTTCGGACGGCTAGTCCGGGGTCCCCACAGACTTGGTATCAGAGCAATCCTGACTGTAGGAGACCTTAGTTAGCATGGACGTTAGTTAGGAAAGCAAATATTTTTTATAAAAGTATATTACTACCAAAATATATTTTTATCTAGAGGAGTCCTAAAATGGCTTCGCTCTTCTCATCTATTTCAACGTCTTACCCCTCTATTTTAAGATTTTCCAAGAAATCTTCTGTTGTCTCTTACCTGTTCAAAACCAAGAGTATACTTGACGATGAACCCAAGTGAGACCTAATTAGTTAGCACCTACAAGAAGAAGCTTCCA
The DNA here is from genome assembly GCA_012064385.1 of Puccinellia tenuiflora. NCBI lineage: Eukaryota > Viridiplantae > Streptophyta > Magnoliopsida > Poales > Poaceae > Puccinellia > Puccinellia tenuiflora. Next base: position 77,464 of record QRDG01000716.1, read on the forward strand.
TCACAAATACTCAGCATTCAACCTCAGGGTGGTTGATTTGCAAATGCCAAGATTGTCAATGTCAACAAGGAAAGAGACGTCCGAAGACCTCAGCTCAACATCAACAATTCTACTCAAGTTGCAACTTCGACGATCTCAATTTCTCCAGCGGAAGACTAAGGCGATAAAATGAAGACTTCACCAACCATGTTTAACAACGACCCATAGGAAAACTCATGATAGGAACCTTGGTTACCCCGACTACCACGAGTATTAGGCGTCCATTGGTACTAGACGTACCTTGTGTGCACCTTGCTTGTGTGTACTCTGCTTGTGTGTTGTTTGTGAGATGTAAAAAGGAGTCTTATAAAAAGAAAAGTTTAGTTTCCTTTTGCCACCAAATTTCTACCTCTTCGCCATAGTAGTACCTTTTTGCGGATATAACCCGCCAAGGAAAATCTTTTTAAAATATTTTCCCTCTCATCTAAACCATCTCCTGCTAAGATCTGACAGTTCCGCAATTTACAAAAGACCCCCGATCCTTAGCCAAATAGCCGGACATTTTTGTAACCTGACCGGCAAGTCAGACAATGGACTTCATGCATCATCTGGAGCAAGTGCGTCAAGATCTTGAAGGAAACTTCAATTGTACGCCAACTTCGTGAAGACACGAGCACCACCTCACAAAATTAATTTGTGAAATTTCGAGAATACCACACCAATTTATCGTATCTAACTTTAGGTTAACGCCTGACTCAAGTCCCCGATAGTACCAACTAATCTTCTAGGACCCCAAACCTTGACATGAAACGAGGACATAAGGGGACTCATTTAGAATTGCTAATTAGAGGGACTCAAGGAGTGCATAAGAGTTGCTATGAAGATTCGAGCTCAGAGACAGACGGTGATGATAGGTTTCAAAGGGGATCATGTACCTACCCCCTGACGAGCAGTTAGTGGCACCTTAACCCTTGCGCTAACCTTGCTAGGTTTGACTCACCTAAGTTTGTCCCGTGAAATAAAACTAACTCGTACTCTACCTATCGCCGCAAACTTGGGAAAGATGGATGAGAACCCTAGCCTGCTGCTGATTTTCTGAAGATTATATGAAGCCTCAAGCACAAGACTCATCCAAGGGAGATCGCCACCAACCAACCCGAAGGAAACCAACTTTAAAGATCGTCAACATGAAGTTACCCCATGAAAAATGGACGCCATCGACGCATCTGCCGAACAACAAACCTAGTTCAACCCGGCTCAACTAATCGAAACAAGAAAGACAAAGGTACCTGTTTGGAAAATAACTGGTGTCAAGATTCTTCACTAACTATTTCTAAGGTCCATTAAACTGTGACTTTTTGAACCAACTTACCAAATTCTAGATTGACATCTGACCCCAGTTTGTGACAGTACTAACTGGCCTTATCTAACCACAAGTTTTGACAAAAAGAGAGGTGATATAGAAAGAATCACATATAGTTGGTAGTGAGAAGATCGCCATCATCAAGGCCGAAGTCGATCAACACTGAAGACCATCTGCGCGGAATTGAACCCGGAAGCAAGCACCATCAACGTTACCTATCGAGCAATCATCCTGTTCAACTGGCCTCGATCAATCACACCGAAGGAGGATTCAAGAAAGCACGGACATCGACTGCTGACATGAAGCTCTTTTTCTACTAAGGCTAAATGAGAATGCGACCCTTGTACCCTCGTCGAACAGCAGACCAAACCGCCTACCTTAGGGTCCTTGTACTGACTTTTAGATTCCTCTGGAAGCTCGATAATCTAGACTGTACTTCTTAAGATTATTACCAACGCTTCATGAAGCTCAAGAACCAAGGAAGTCAGCAATGGAGTTCCTCCTTTACTCAGCTAAAGAAGGACAAACATGAAGACAAATAACCAATGGAACACTCAGAAGAATCAAACGATGTAGGCGCCTGCTGTGGACAACATCAACCACCAAGCAAGTCCAGCCGAATGTAGACGTTTATAACATCCTTTTTCTAATTAGAAACCGGAAAGAGTCGAGTACGCAGACTCGACACATCCTGAAAACCACGCGTCCCCTCCTGCAACCCTCGTAAGGCGACAATATCGGGAAGTGATATCTGCACCGACTCCAAGCACCAAGGATTGACAACCATGACGAAGATCGTCAAGCTACTCAAGAAGAACAATGCCTCCAAGTCAACTCCAGCTGCAAACTACAGCAAGACCAATTAAAAACCCTTTTTAAGGGGGGAAGACCTACAATGGGTATACAAGAACGTGGTAATAATTACCTTCCTTGCGCCTTAGCCTCATAGAAACTGGAAACAGCCAACCAAGACTATCCATCAACATCGATCGTCAAGTCAACCCTATCATCCAGGATCTGAACTCATCAGAGAAAATTATCGACAAGGAACGACCTCGCAACATCAATTTGTCAATATCTCACTTGACAACCTCACTGAAGAAGCAACTGGAGCCTCAGAAGTATAGACCAATCCCAAACTCGTGCCTTCGTACTCCCTGTACCCCGGCAAATCTCGGGACGAGATTTATTTTAAGGGGGGAAGGATTTGTAACATCCCAGAATTAATATAAGTATTATTAATTCCAAAATTGAGGGCCAACAAATTTCTATTGTTTTATGTGTGATTGCTTATGTTTTGTGAGTGATGTGTGTTTGCTAAATAATAATATCAATAAAGGGTGAAGTGACAAAATAAAAACCCCACACATAAAATCATGTGACAAGTGCAACACACAAATTTCTCTAAAATGGGAAATTAATATTTTCTTCAAAACAAAATTTAGTGGGGTGACATGTTGCTCACCTCCACTTTTCTCGTATACCTTTTTCCCTCTTCAAAATATATTTTCAAAAACCTAAATTTAAAATCCTAAAATTCTTTCTTTATCATTGAAAATCACCAAATGTGCCATGAAGCACTTATCCAATAAATTATATCATGGCACTAAAAATCTCTATCAATACATATGGAGCCAAGTGTGGAAGAAAAATTAAAAATTTGAATTAAAATTTTGTTGACACATTCTGTCGAACACCTGGAGGGCAGAGTCCGAGTTCATCCCCAAACCGAAGAACTCAAGGATCAATCGATGGATTTCAGCGTTTGCTCTTCGATTCCTTGCGCCACACCACTCCCCTCCACCCCACGGACCTGTCCAGCGATTCAATTTGGCACGGGAGCCGCCCTTGCCGTCGCATTGATCGCCGCCACCCCGGGAGCACGTGCTCCTGTCGCCATGCCGCCGTGTCGCTCTTGTGGAGGTGGCCACCCCGCAGCCCTAGCACCGCGCCGCACTCTCCACCTCTCTCCTCTCCTGCCGTTGGACAACCCGGGGCCCCCGCGTGCGTGTTGAACCACGCCCGTGCGTGCCGTGTGCCGCCCAAGCCGCCCAGAGCGCGCCGCGGCCGTCCCCCCCTGCTGACTCGCGCCACGCCGCCAACCGCGTCTCTCCGCGTCCCACACCCTAGCCGCACCGTAGCCGCCCTCTACGGCTAGCCATCGCGCCCCCTGCACCACTCCCGCGCCGTGTCCACCATGGACCGGCCGTCGGGCTATAAAACGAGCCGCCCCAGCTCAAATTCGCCCACACCTCACCACCCCAGCCCTCTCCCGCACCACACCACCTCAAGCACACCGCCAGGAGGGCGGTGACGCTGCTGCAGCACCACTGCTGCCGCGGACGCTCTCCGCCGCTGCCGAGGTGGTCGACGTCGGCAATGTGGCCGTGCTGCTGCCGCTCTCTCTCTCTCTCTCTCTCTCCTCTCTCTCTCTCATCTCTTTCCTCCCTTAACCCTTTGCCGTACTTCACCGCCACCGCACGCTCACGCCCGCGCCGTCTCTTGCACAGGGACGCCATCAGGAGCTCGCCGGAGTCAGAGCACAGCCGCGGAGGAGGAGCTGCTCGGACCTACGAACCTGTGCACCCCAGGCCCTGTAACCTCGCCAGCAAGCTTCCCCGAGCCACCGCCGTCAATCTACGTCATCCCCGCATCCTCCCGAGCCCCCTAGGTGAGCCAATCATCCACCACCGTGTCGCCGGCGCGGCGGCACCGCCAAAATTTGGTCGCCGCCGATGCCTTGAATCTGGGCCGTTGGATCCAGATCCGACGGCAACTTACCGGTTCAGATTTCGCCGAAAACTGCTAAGTCCAGAGAAAACAATTTAGATTAGCTAACTTTGCAAACAATTTATGGAAAATCTAATGCACCAAAATATATAATCTTTACATGGTTGAAAAGATCTAGTTTCATAGATTCGTATGCAACTTTTAGTTTTCCAAAATAAATAGTTTAGCATCCTCGAATAATTAGGCAAAGTAGCTATGTTTTGTCTGTTCCAGAAAAACTTCTGAAACAGATAATTGATTCTGTCTTTAGCTGTTAATATTAATTCCCCTAGATTTATTTAGGAGCAATTCTTGGCATAGCATGTTAGTATGGGTAGTGTACTGGCATGAACAAGTATTGAGAACCCCAGAATAAAATCCTTGTAAAAGATTTAAATTGAGGAAGATAGCTAATCGGTTTAGTTCACCACATGAAATACCAAAGATAGCCAACTTCCCATGCAAGTTCCTATTTAACCAGAGACCTAAAAATGACAAACTAAAATTTAGTAGCTAGTACAACATGCCATCTTCACATAGATGCAGGCCATGATCTTGTTGGATAAATCCCTGATTCAAAATAAAAATGACAAATGTGCTAGCTGTTAAACTTAACAGAGTGAAACTTTCTGTCAGAAATTTGGTTAGAACTTTAAAAATCAATATCTCGAGATCTAGGAATCTAAAAATAGCAAATGAAAATGTTCTGGAAAGCTTATGAAAATATCTAGCTCACTAAAGTGGTTTCACTCCATTTAGATTAATTAATAAATAATGGTATTCAAAATGCCACAGAAGGTATAAAACCTAAACTTGTTTGTTTCTGATACTCAATTAACTCAAATGAGGTCAAACCAATTTTGTTAGATCACATTTAATCATTTCTAGCTACCCCTAAAAGGATTTAATTTTTGAATAACATTAACTTGAGTTGTAGCAAAAACTAGGAAATTGACTTTCTGGATTGAAACATCAATACAGGGAGTTTAATAACTAAAATTGAATTAAATCCAATTGGGTGTCTTCTACACATCAGTAGCTTTCTATATAAATTTAGTTCATATTTTTGTGACCAACAGAACACAAGTTATGCAATTAAACATGCACCACTAGTTCTGCCATATTTAAGACCTAATTAAATAATAGTTAATTCAATTAAATTGAAACCAAATTATGTTGCTTCGTGAGTGCAGTAGCTATGTGTGATGCATGAGAGTGGTTGTGATGCTTGATTGAGTAGTTTGGTAATGATATGTATTACTTGTTTATTCTTATGTTAGATCATTTTTGTGTAATTAATACGACTACCTTGCTTGTTAAGCTTGGTTATATTCAAGTTGAGTACTAGCTTGAGTATCAGGTTATGTCTCTACCTTAGCTTGGTAGAATGTTTTAATTACAGAGATCAATTGGTAACTTAACTTTTGTCTGAAGTATTTCCTGTTTAAATAAAGATGCTTAATCACAACTTTAATCATAATCTTTAAACATGAGTAGTGTTGGTGATTGCCAAACTTGTTTGTTAAATAATAATCTTCTCTCATGATTGTTGTTTGAAGTGTTGCTTGATGTTGTTGTTGGAGTGTCCTACTGTGTGTTGATTGTGTTCTTTCCCTTTTTGCGACGCTAGATATAAACGCTACCTGGGTGATATTGGAAAGGATTTATTGGAGAAGAATCAGAGTTTATTTCTTTGATCAGTGAGGAGAAGTCCAGGGACATTATACTGAAAACAGGCAAGCTACTTCTCTGAGCTTGCACCTATATACATCTATATTGATTTACATGTTTTACCTATAAAGATCATGTATGACTTAAGTGGTTTTTGCCACTAGAGCTATGATTTTGAAAACCCTTTTTTAAAATACAAGTATATTATTTTGACACCCTATATGGAAGTATTAGGTGGAAAAATTCTTTTTCAAACTATAGGATGGAAAAGAAAAAATATTGTTTACTCAAAACTCCTTTGGAAGTACTTGGATAAATGTGGAATGCCGTGAGATCGGTGTTGAAGTGGAGAAATGGTGAATGGTGATGTTTATGAAAAATGCACATTGAGTCCTTGTACTTACTGAACAGCCAATAACCTGTGCGACCACATCTACCCACATATGGGAAAGGGCGTAGTCATATAATTTGCTCCTGCTAGTATGGGATGCCTCATAACGAGGATGACCTCGTTCCATGAGGGGATGGTCATGGCGACCTACCCCCTGACCTGGGTCTCAGTGTCTGATGGACGGGGGATTGAAGGGCTCTGCTCGCCGGGCAAAACTACGAGTCCTCACATCTAGGTTCCTCGACGGGGGATCCTGTACTAGGTGTCGAAGGAATGGTGAATTCGTAGGGCAGGGTCCTATACTAGCATGAGCAAAGGACAGGCTATGGTCGGTGGCTCAACTTCGCATACACCTTGTATGGCGGGACGTGGCAGACACGATGAGTTACCGGATGGGTGTGGGAAAAGCGTGCTACCTCTGCAGAGTGTAAAACTATTCGAATAGCCGAGTCCTCGGATATGGACAGCTGGAACGAACTGCTCGGTCCTATGTGCAAAGTTTTGGAAAAGTTGTAAGTTAAACGAAACAAATGTAGGAGGTGATGTTACCCAACTATACCCAATGGAGTGGTATGAGTTGTGGAGGTAAATGGACCATGATGGGTCATGGTTGAAAAAGGAGGAGTTTTGGAGGAATAAACAAAATGGTGATTTTCTGGAAAAACGTTTTTAAAGGGACTTCTTACCTTTTTCAACTGACATCTACTTTCAGGAAAAAAAAACGTTTTAAAGATAGGTTCTTACAAAAGCCGATTTTGGGAAAAGATCGAAAAGCCTTCTTTTCTCTTAACAAAGGCTATAGATGTTTTGAAAAATAAAAAATAAAAGGGTTATGAAAAGTTATAAAATCCTCCTTATCTTTCTTCAATGGAAGTTATAGAGTTTTCAAACAAAGTTTTATTAAACAAAAGTCTATCCTTCCCTTTTCAATAAGGATAGAGTTTTCAAAGCAAACAAAGTTTTACTCAAACTATAAAAAGTGTAGTGCATGCTCATTCGGGGGAGTAGTTTGCGAGTACAATCAAATGTACTCATATTGGTTTCGTCCCTGGCTATTGTCTTAGCCAGATTTTAAAGGAAGAGCAGCTCGAAGAAGGAGACGGAAATGACGTCAATGCGAACTAGGGCGCTTCCCAGTCAGCTGCCTGTAGGGTTAAGGCGAATGACTTGGGCTCCACGTTGTTTGGTGATTTCCGCTGCAAGTACCTATTGAAGATTATGACTTCAATCAAGTAAGTAAATTCCTTCGGTATTTATGGATGTTCCTTGATTACCAGTTTGATTGTGCTCAGCGACACACTGATCATGGGATCGCTGATGTAGGCACAAGGGTATTTCGGACGGCTAGTCCGGGGTCCCCACAGACTTGGTATCAGAGCAATCCTGACTGTAGGAGACCTTAGTTAGCATGGACGTTAGTTAGGAAAGCAAATATTTTTGATAAAAGTATATTACTACCAAAATATATTTTTATCTAGAGGAGTCCTAAAATGGCTTCGCTCTTCTCATCTATTTCAACGTCTTACCCCTCTATTTTAAGATTTTCCAAGAAATCTTCTGTTGTCTCTTACCTGTTCAAAACCAAGAGTATACTTGACGATGAACCCAAGTGAGACCTAATTAGTTAGCACCTACAAGAAGAAGCTTCCATCACAAATACTCAGCATTCACCTCAGGGTGGTTGATTTGCAAATGCCAAGATCGTCAATGTCAACAAAGCAAGAAACCTCCGAAGACCTCAGCTCAACATCAACAATTCTACTCAAGTTGCAACTTCGACGAATCTCAATTTCTCCAGCG